>JAFBJQ010002887.1:0-197331 GCA_016785345.1 Trinectes maculatus
AAAAGCCACCAGGACTCAGCATTGCAGCACTGCCCCCATATCCCAATCCAGCAGGTCTAGCAAAGGAACCAGCGGATGGAGCAAAGGAACCAGCGGATGGAGCAAAGGAGCCAGCGGATGGAGCAAAGGAACCAGCTGATGGAGCAAAGGAACCAGCTGATGGAGCAAAGGAACCAGCTGATGGAGCAAAGGAACCAGCATGTGCTACTGGCTGTCTCAGAGCAGCAGGAGCTCCCTGCTCATCACCAAAACTAGAAGCAACATTTGTGTAGCTGCTGCCACCAGATGCACTAGGACCAGCTGCACACAGGGACATGAGTCAGAACCAGAATTAAACTGAACCACAAAAAGTTTGACAAAGTGATATTACCTTTCTTTAAGGGGACACAGCCTACGTCCACCATCAGCAGAGCAATGAGGGACGCCCTGCAAGTATTGACAAAAGCCAGCACAGGTTTAACACATTTTCAAACAACCAGACAAACAATGAGGGACACCCTGCAAGTATTGACAAAAGCCAGCACAGGTTTAACACATTTTCAAACAACCAGACAAACAACAATAAGACAAGACAGTCACCCTAAGAAGACGTGCGCAGTCATCATGGTGAAGGCCAACACTGCTGAGTGAAGCAGCCACAGAGTCTTAAATACCAGCTCTGAGCAATCAGAGCTTCATGAGGTAACAATGGACAGCTGCTGCTGCTTCACTCCCGGAGAAGGTGGATGGAACCTCAGCACTTAAACTTAATGAGGATCAGGTGCAAAACACTGAGGCCTCTCCCCTCATTTCTGATGTGTATACTGATTATTATTATTAGTGGTATTATCAATATCAATATCAATATTAGCACCAACATTAACATTAGCATTAGCATTAGCATTAGCATTAATGTTAATGTTAATATCAATATTAGTGTTGTTGTGATTAATATTACTGTTGTTATTATTGTTATTGTTGTTATACAACTACGACATGCAATTACCTCACTATATCTGTATATTGTTTTCATATATGTAGATTTTTTTTATTTCTCTTTTTCACTACTCTTTGTTTTTTATTATTTTCTAAATGCTCATTTCTCCTTGCTATCCCTGTGGCTGCTGTGACAGTGAAATTTCCTCACTGTGGGACTAAGAGAGGAATATCATATCTTATCTTTTCTTACACTAAAAGCAAGGATAAATCAGGCTGATGATTAATAAATGACAAAGAAATGGTTTGTTTGAATCACAACTGAGATAAATGTCACATTTAAAGTCGTCATCATGCTGTTTATTTTTCCTTCAAGTCTGATTGTAAGAATGAATAGAAATGAATGAATGAATGGAAATTTAAATTTTTCTCAAATTCCTACAATAAAATTGATTGAAACTAAAATGATGAAATGCAATTTCCATCACACTATTCTTGTTTTCCATTTAGCATTTCTATTTAATGAAGTGCTGTCTACGATTATGATCAGTTTTCTTTATCTTTTATATCTCACCACTTTAACAGCGTTACAATATATTTACACAGTATAAAGTAGGTGCATGTCCTCCCTCAGCTAAACACTGCATCCACACATTCAACACACAGCAGATGGTTTTAAAAATGTCTATTTACACACTGTCATTACCCTCTCCTGCCTTCTGTGTCTTGCTCCTGTCTGACTTTGTGGCTATAAAAATGTCGCACTCCCTTCTGTTCATGGGCCAGTCAAACAATTTTGCATCTGTTGTGTGTAAAATCAATGGGGAAAACAAGACAACTTTTAAGTATTTGCAGGCATTAAGAGGTCAGGATGTTATCACTGTCTTGTGGCTCATTGTAAGCTATTCCTGTGCACAGTGTTGAATTGTTTAACAGTCGTACTTCCAGCATGGGGTTGGGTTTTATAAACCCAGAGCTGGGCCTGCCTTTAAACACTAGGTGCAGAATAACAACAACACTTGACTACTGCAGTTTGAGGACTATTAGTCACTTTGACCTGAATTTGATTTGAACTTGTAACATGACATGGAGGCTAAAGTTCCAAAACTACTAGGGCTGCAACTAACGATCATTTTTGTAGTCGACTAATCTATAATCTAATTTTTCGATTAGTCAACGATTATCGATTATTTATTTGCTACGTTCCCCGTTTTTAACAAAGTTGGGTATTCATTGGATTTCATTGAAAACCAGTGTATCTTTAAGTGTATTGAGCTTTGTGAAAAGTATTAGAGGCAATGTGTCCACTGGTGATGCATATAATAGTATAATAGTAAAGACACATATTTTTTTCAAATGGGGCTTAACCGGAGGTTTCAGTCACTGAAAATGACGTTAACGTTACTTTGAAAAACTCTGGGTGTTCCTCAGACACGAGAAAAGGTGAAACAGTTTTAGCACCGTAACATAACGGTCGTCGTCGGCTTTGGATATCCTGGTACGTGTAAACGAAATTAACATCATCTTTTAAGAAAGGGGCCTTAAAGTAGCCTAGCTATTGTTACTTTATACTGAGAGATGCATTTTTTGAAAGGTAGGCTAAAAAAAAGAGAACAACTTACCCATCCGGAACTTTGGATGCCAAAACTCCCGATAGTGCACTTGACGTGTTTATTTTCCCGACAATACTCCCAGACTTTAGACATTCGCGGTCTCACGCTAACATCATTATGCACCTCTGCTTCAGCCATCGTTGCTACTGCATCGACTTCGCTATTGAACTTCTTCATTGTTTAGTTCAATATGGACGCAGATGGTGCAGGCTATTGCCCCTTACGTTTCCAGTGGTGCATTGCAACTTTATTTGCATGTATTCTAACGAATTGAATGGCGTTCATCATGTTGCTTAAAATAATATACGACTAGACGACCACAAACTTTCTGGTCGACCACATTTAATAGTCGACTAATCGTTGCAGCCCTAAAAACTACTATTTGTTTCGTGCACAAGCTAGTTTCTACCTTGATGTTTAGTGGTACAAAGTGCTCACATCTCACCTAAGAGTTCAGTAGTGTCATTGTAAACACCCAAATCATCCATCATGCACCCTACTATAGTAACAAGTTACACATGTGACCCAAAGATGACACTGGAGCCTGCTGCACCACAACTTTGGTTTGCAGAGTTTGTAGTTGTCAAATTGTTCAGTCTCCATTTAGAGACTTAACCACCCAAGACAGTTTCACTGCTACTGACAGAGTTCACCTTTGACACATTTCACACTATACACAAAGAGTTAGGTTATTAGGTTTTTATTTAGTTCATCTTGAGGGATCCTTTTCTTTGTTTCCCCTTTGAGGAGAAAAAAAAAAAGTCAACATTACCACAAAGTTATTAGAAGCAAGAACATTTGTGCAGAATTTAACCTACTTTGACAGGAAGCTCTGGATTCTGAGGTGCTTGAAAGACAGTTAAATCACTTGGCTGTACAGGGATATACTCTCTCACATAGCGAGTGTCCTTCCAGTTGTTTCCACCATACTCGTTGCTGCCTCTGAATTGACTGTATGTGCCTGGAGGATACAGGCCATAAAGGAACATGTAGTCAAAGTAAGGATACAGATTCCAGGATGGGCCGCCGGGTCCTGGCCGAGGTGGACTGGTGTGTTGTGCTCCAGGAGATGAGAACATAGAGGGTGGAGGAGGAAGCAGTGGCAGGTAGCCTTGTTCTTCTGACTCCCTCTGGTAGTCACCATCTTCATAGGTATTCTCATACTGAGACAATTCTCCTCCCTGGTACACAGGTTGTGGACGTGATGGACTCACATAAGCAGATGAACTGTCAGGTGCCACCCCCCCGCTGACACCTGAGAACAAATCAATTTGAAACCGTTTCAAACAAAGACCAAGTGAGATGTCAGCAACAGCCAACTTACATTACAGTAACACTTCTGTATGAGAGCAGCCACAATAGTGTGTAGTACTAGAGCATTTAATTCTACCAAATGAAAAGGCTGGTCACATCTCAGGTTGAAGAGTACACCTTACATTACAGTAACACTTCTGTATGAGAGCAGCCACAATAGTGTGTAGTACTAGAGCATTTATTTCTACCAAATGAAAAGGCTGGTCACATCTCAGGTTGAAGAGTACACCATCTGCTGGGCCAGATGTTTTTGTAGTTTAACAGTATTAAGCATTAGGTTTACTACCTGGAGGAGCAGGTTGAAAAGCTGCTCCTGGCTGTGAAAAGCCACCAGGACTCAGCATTGCAGCACTGCCCCCATATCCCAATCCACCAGAGGAACCAGCAGGTCTAGCAAAGGAACCAGCGGATGGAGCAAAGGAACCAGCGGACGGAGCAAAGGAGCCAGCGGATGGAGCAAAGGAACCAGCGGACGGAGCAAAGGAGCCAGCGGATGGAGCAAAGGAGCCAGCTGATGGAGCAAAGGAGCCAGCTGATGGAGCAAAGGAACCAGCATGTGCTACTGGCTGTCTC
The DNA here is from genome assembly GCA_016785345.1 of Trinectes maculatus. Lineage (NCBI taxonomy): Eukaryota > Metazoa > Chordata > Actinopteri > Pleuronectiformes > Achiridae > Trinectes > Trinectes maculatus. Next base: position 4,416 of record JAFBJQ010002887.1, read on the forward strand.
AGAGCAGCAGGAGCTCCCTGCTCATTGCCAAAACTAGAAGCAACATTTGTGTAGCTGCTGCCACCAGATGCACTAGGACCAGCTGCACACAGGGACATGAGTCAGAACCAGAATTAAACTGAACCACAAAAAGTTTGACAAAGAAGTGATGTTACCTTTCTTTAAGGGGACACAGCCTACGTCCACCATCAGCAGAGCAATGAGGGACACCCTGCAAGTATTGACAAAAGCCAGCACAGGTTTAACACATTTTCAAACAACCAGACAAATAACAATAAGACAAGACAGTCACCCTAAGAAGACGTGTGCAGTCATCATGGTGAAGGCCAACACTGCTGAGTGAAGCAGCCACAGAGTCTTAAATACCAGCTCTGAGCAATCAGAGCTTCATGAGGTAACAATGGACAGCTGCTGCTGCTTCACTCCCGGAGAAGGTGGATGGAACCTCAGCACTTAAACTTAATGAGGATCAGGTGCAAAACACTGAGGCCTCTCCCCTCATTTCTGATGTGTATACTGATGCTAAAAGCAGGAATAAATCAGGTTAATGATTAATAAATTACATAGAAATGTTTTTTTTTCGAATCCTGAACTGAGATAAATGTCTCATTTAAAGTCGACATCATACTGTGCATTCTTTCCCACACAAAAGTCTCATTGTAAGAATTAGAATTTTACAATAGAAAATTTAATTTTCTCAAAGTCCTACAATAAAAGCACTTGAAACCCTGTGTGCAGATAGTGGATGTGCCCCACAGTTACCTTAAGGAGTAACTGCAGCTTTATTAATAGTCACATGGTGGCGCCATCAGACAGAACTCTCCCCAAATTGCTAGTCCATTGTGTTTAAATTCCAGCCTAAATTGCATTGTCAAAGATGTGGGACCTGACAGCACTGACACGTCCCCACTAATGTCTATATAATGTCCTATGTCATATACTTAACAAAACTGTGTTAACGAATGTTGATTTTGGAAACCTGTTGACACAGTGAGTAAAATTAAAATTCAGTTTAGTAAACAAACAACAAACAAACTCATGGGCAATTGTGAGAATTTGGCAAAGAAATTTAAAAAAAAATAAATGAATGAGGGGCATTTAGGTGTGAAGACAGAGGCGCGATGAGAGACCGGAGATGGGAGCAGCACAGCAGTAGCAGTACAGAGACAGACCAGTGTGTGTGGAAGTCGCTGAACCCAGCCCACCCATGTCAGCAACCGCTACAGGATGTGAGTCTTATCACCCGAGCACTTGCATCTTATGGGAAGAACAATATGTGGACGGCAAGACAATGGGATCACAGTAGGAGGACATAGCTTCATGTAAGTATAAGTAGCTATAAACCCTCCCAACAGACATCAGACAGCTGGCTCGAGTGAAAAAAGATCAGACGTGCTCTCTCTCTCTCTCTCTCTCTCTCTCTCTCTCTCTCTCTCTCTCTTTCTCTGCTAGTTTTCAACCAGCAAAGGTTTTTCCTTTTCCAACCACAAAAAAATGGCGTGTCAAGTCCAAGTGTGTGAAATGTGTCATTTACATTATGCACAATGTGTATGCTCAATGAACAGAATGCTTTGAACACAGATTTGATATTTTTCTTTGTTTTGAAATTTGCTGCTTTTGAATTTTTAACCATTAACCTGGTGTGTGTGTGTTTAACCCTGCCGGGGGAACAGGCGGACACTGGTTTGTTTGAACCCTATGCGTGGACGCAGTTCCATCAATGTTCAATTTGAAGTTCTTCCTCAATTCTTGTAGGAAGTAGAAGTCGTGACCTCGATGGAGAAACAAGAGTCGCGTGGCTGTATTACAAATAAAACGACATCTGACAACAAAACAAGAAGTTGATGTCAGCACTTTTGCTTTTTTGTACAACTGCAGAATGTTCGCTGGTTTCGTAATTACAGACACGCACACGCACTTTTGTATCGTTTGTATATTATATTATATTATATTATATTATATTATATTATATTATATTATATTATATTATATTATATTATATTATATTATATTATATTATATTATATACTTTCATACAGTGAACTTGAAACAATATACATTCACTAGCCCCTAACTCTGTTTGTAACCATTTCATCTAACTGGTTAACTTTCCCCTGGAGCTCTCATTGAAACCCAAGCTGGGGATAGATTATCATTAACCCAATATACCCCTGCTTAGGCCCACAACAGCCCCCAAAAGCTCCAGCGGAACTGAAATATGATCAGTAAACAGTTCACCAGGTCTCAAGTCCATGTTGAAAGTCCACGTGTTGTCAAAATGCAGCTTTAGGACCCTTGGTTTTTTCAGTGTCTACACTGTTCAAAGAGAGGGAATAGTAGGTTAATAGTGCTATTAACAGTAGCTCATAGTTGCCCCATGCGCGTGAATGCGCTCATTGTACTTATTCACATACAAACGTACAGTTTATATATGAGCATATGCAGGGGTTAATGTGCAGTCATTTGATTTATGGAACCGGCACATGCTTGCTTGTGAGTCACATGGTGTGAGGCTCCAAAGAGAGCTGCATCTTATGATGTTGTGATCATTGTGGTTAACATATATTTTTAGGTCTCATGTCTGACTATGCAGCTTTGACCTGCATTTCTGCAACCTCTCCTTTGACATCTGCTTTGACCTCTCATTTGACCTCCATCAGCCTTTGGGATACATACAAAACAAATATCAAAGCGTAACAGACTGAAATGTTATGGAAAGTATTTGTGCTACTCATAAAGACTATGTGATGCTATGTGTTCTGATTACTCATCTGCTCATCACCAGTAGCAATAGTTGCATAGCAACAACCCACTGATGTCACAGCTTATGCAAACAGCGCAGGCAGGGTGGAGCCAAAAGCAGATTGGCGGGTTGGGTGATACAATTCAAAAAGTGAAACTCTCATCGGTCATAGAATTATTACAAAGTGAAGTAAAGCCTTTATTTGTTATCATCATTTGTTATCACAGTTCATGAAAACTGAATGAAATGAAAATTCTGAATGTATGTAATATGAGCATTTCACTTTTTGAATTGAATCATCACTGAAATGAATGCACTTTACCATCTTATTCTAATTTATGGAGATGCACCTGTATAACTGGGCGGAAACACTGTTCTTTGGCGTGAGGAGTGGTAGCCTCAAGGTTAGGGTGTTGGTCTTGAAACCGAGAGGGCTCCTGCTCTCGGCCCCACCCTGGGCCCTTGAGTAAGGCCCTTAACCCCAACTACTCCCCGGGGCGATGCATGTACTCTACATACTGACCGCAGCCCACTGCTCACACATGGGTGTGTGATGGTCAGAGTGATGAGGGGTTCAGAGGTAGACTGGAACTGAAAGTAAATGCATAATAACATCACACAGCAATCAGACGAAATTATCTTGTAGTGATGCCACTATGTTTATTTTGCCGCTGCCTGGGATTCAATTTGTGAACGCATCTTTTAATGCTTTTAATATTGTGTGACATGTGGTTGACCTGAGAGGCTTCAGGGCCTGTTGATTAAAGTATTATGATATACTCTCCCTGGTTCTCAGAGGACATGACCCTTGACTGTCTGTTACTCACATGCCTTTATTGTACATTTGTTACATTGTCTGCCTGTGAACAGAGTTGTCCCTGTCAACAGATTATAATATCCTAGTGTCGTCACCGTCATTCTTCTCTTCATCAAACACATTGGTAATTACCTCCAAATTTACACTGGCAAGTAAATATTTACCTAAGGCTGGTTAATTTGCCTATAAACCTCAGAGTCAATAATGCCATGCAATGCTTGTGCATCTATATTCAGTCTGAAGGAGAGCGAGAGAGAGACTGAGACAGACTGAGAGAGAGAAGGGAGAAGTGGGGAATGTGCGTGTGGTGAATTTGTTGCAAAACGTAGCCACAGTTTGAAGTCACAATCAAAATGTAATTTATCTCGCATGAAGCCTGATGCTCCATTGATGCAGTTGTGTTCACCTCCTGTAGGAAGGAAGAAGACATGGCCACCTTGCATACCTTGTTTTCTTCCATGTTTCGATTTTCATCCCTCACCTCTGATGGGTAAGTACAGAAACTGTTCCTTTCAGATCAGCACAGTGGGTTTCCACAGCTCAAAATCTGCAAAGCAGCAGGCACCAATCTGTAATTAAACAAGCAGTTAAAGAAGGACAGAAAACAAACGATCACACTAGATATATATATCTACTCATATATATATATATATCCTATATATATAGGAGTAGATATTGTTTTTGGTGAAGCTGTAGCATAGCGTCATCAGTGGTGGCAATGGCATCACTGATTTTTTGCTTGTGTTGCACAAAGGCAATGTGACTAAAATCTTTGATAACGACTGACTACACAGAACAAATCTGATTATCATCTCATCAGTTGCCTTTGTAGTAATTTTTGGAACTTGTTAAGATATTTTGTGGACACCATGTAAATATTTTTATATATTTGAACAGGGCGCCGAAGTAATTGCCTAAAAGATAGAGGGTTTCTTTGTGTTTCCTGTTAAACTTGTTGCACTTGATGACCCAAGAATTGGCTGTCAGGGATGAAGCAGTAGCTGGGGGAGGGGGGGGGGGGGATACGGGGGGGGGGGGGGGGGGGGGGGGGGGGGGGGGGGGGGGGGCTACACGTGGAGCAACAACCCCTGGCATGCATACAAGCTCTTTGAGAGTCAGTTTCTGTAGTTTCCATTTTAACTTTCTCTTTTATGTTTGCTATAAAAACAAAAGACATGATATAATTCTCACTTCCAACAATAATGAGATAGCCAGTGTCCTGCAGGGAGGCCAATTGCATTGTGGGAAGTCATGTGTTTTTGCAGCATCCTTTCCTATAGTCTGCTGATGGGTGATAAGGAACATCAAGGCTGCTTTGTTCATATGGACATGGAGTTGTGACTCAAAGCCGCAGTTTCTGTGCGGCACTCATTGGGTTGTTTTTGTATTTTCAGTATGAGTCACATGACCTATTGGGAAGCCAAAACTAGACAACATCAACATCTGGAATGTATTTCCTGAACCAGATTAGATGTCTGAGAATGCTGGGTAGTTTATTTTCCACAGCGCCCAAAGAAAAGGGATTTTCTCTGCTGCACAGCAAAGAGAGGGAGTCAGTGGGCAGAGGAAAAATATATGGGTGGGTGGAAGCTGGTCGGGAAGAGGTGGGAAAAGTGTTGCCTTATATAACAGTAGCAGAGAGAGGCAAAAACCAAGAGGAGTGGTTTGTGATCGCGTATCATTCTACTCTTCCTACTCAACATTTTCCTGAATAGCAGTGAGTTAAGGAGAAGAAAAGTGGAGACTATAAATTGAGAATTTTGTTTTTGCAGGGCATTTTCTCTCTGTGGCTTCACAAGATGATGGTTTTGTTACCAATTGAAATAATTTTGACAGAAGCTGCAGGGCGGTGTCTTTTTCTTAAACACAGAATAGGCTCATGTCAACACTTCCTACATATGTAGCCTATTTTTAATGCTGTTTCTGTTTTTTACAGGTGCAGTGGCAGAGGTCTGTGTGGCTGTGGCTGTGACTTTGTGTAAAATATGTCCATGTGGATGAAAGCATAGGAAGTACAGAGTGTCTGCGTTTGTGTGTCTGTGATTGTGGGAGACCATGCCTGCTTTTGCGAACAGTTCATCGGTGCAGCGATGCCTCACCTTTGCCACGGGTCTGGTGGAGTGTCTCTGTTTTGCCGGAGCTGTGTTTGGATGGGCTTCGCTTGTTTTTGTCCTCAAGAAGGAGGACTATTTCCATTCTCTGTGTGTCAATACCACAGGGGTCAATTCAACACATGTCTTAGGTCAGTTTGAGCTCTGAAAAGCGTTATACTGAAAAATGTTTAACAAAATCAAATCGAAAACCACTTGCAAATCTTGTATAAAGTATGAAAGAACCGAGATGCCTCTCTGACCCACCACCTGTCTCACCACATATTTGTGAAACATGGTTTTCTCTTTTGTCTGTTTTTGCGTCTGCAGATTGCAGTGGACAGGATGAGCAGTTCTCGCTTGTCTTCACCATCGCTTCATTTATGAACAATTTCTTGACGTTGCCAAATGGTTTCCTCTTTGACCTGTTTGGCACGACTGTGGCACGGCTCTTTGGAATGTGAGTCCCACTGCTCAAAGTTTTCCTGTTTACATTATGTTCATAAAGTTACTCAGTAGAGGACAGTCAGGTAGTGAGACGGAAGGAAATGTCAAACATTGGCAAGTTAAAAGCAGTAGCTGTTTGATGGTGTCAGTATTTAGCAACAAGCGAAAAGTGCAGCAAGTAGTTTTTCCTGAGTTGGTTCCTCTGGATGTGGAGTAACAAGAAGTCTGATGGTTTAATTCAAAGAGCATCTGATTTTTTTTTTTTCCTTTAGCACAGTTTAAATGCATCATGTAACTTAATAATTTAAAGTAATGTACTGATATTTTCAAAGCGCATCAAAACTGAAAACTGTTTCACGCAGTATCAAGCAGTATATTTTGGTTAAACATGAGTCAGACTGGCAACAGTGATAGAATTTACTGTCAAAAGTAAAATCCACGATTTCCTAGAGGCAGGATTTACTATTTTAGTTGGTCGAGTTGGAGCTCTTTGCAGCTATTTGGTATCTAAATGCAAATAATGATTATTTTCATTATGGATGAGTCAGTTGTATTTTGTCTGATCAATTATTATTGATTGATTGGTTGCTTGCTTTGTTTGTGAAAATGGTGAAAAATAGCTCTTCAAGTGCATTTAACTGTCAAGCCACCAATTAATAAAAGTAAAGGTGTATACACACACACACTCAGTGTGTGTCTGGGTGTGTTGGGAGTTATGGAGGGAGGAGACAACAGGGATGTTGGCAGGATCTGTGTTTCATCAGGGGTTAGAGTTATAAATACAGACTGCGATCAGCACAAATAGAGACAGACACGCACAGGCCCCGTGTACGCACGTTCAGCATACACAAAGTGATTCCACAGCTGCAACCCTCCTTACACATAACACGCATGCATTCAGCAGATTGCGGTTATATCAGCACCTTTCACTACACCATATTCATAATGAGGATCGATCAGCAACTGACCTCTTCACATCTCCCTGTGTAGCACAGCTGTGTCTGTGGTAGCTACACTAATACTAATACTGTGCAAAGAGGCAGTTTGCCGTTACTCCACTCTGTGTCTGGTATTTCTCACAGAGAGATTTCTACATCCATATGCTAACAGTAGCAGCAACTGGCTCACATGAAGCTCCTTCCTCACATGCATGTGCAGCTGGAGGAATGTTTGCAGCAATCGTACAAATGGATGCGCAGTATACAGCACATTGCATAGGCTCTGCAACGCAACATGAAGAAACATGTTTTATGAGGAAAAGGGAGCAGTTCAGAGAAATACTAAAGGCTTGAGAAACAGTAAAATGGGACAGTCATCAATTTATGATGGAGGATTGACTGCATTTTTTTTTGCAGATGTTTGCATGTGACTAAGAAATCCTCCCACTGCCTCAGAGCAAATGTCTGTTTTCTAACATAACACCACACCAAAATACGCATATCTGCCCTTTTCACCCCAGACATTTAACACTGCAATAACAAACTGGCACGAAGGCCTTCCACATGTCTCCACGAACGGGTGAGAGGATGAAAACCAAGGAATGCAAATAGCTTAATGCAGGAAGAGTTCAGGGTTGATCTTGGTTTAGAGCAGGTCAAGAGAAGGAAATTAAATTCTTCATTTTGTTTGGTTTCAATAAATGAAATTATGTGACAGGCACCACCATCACTGTACGCTTAATGCTTAGTGCTGTGAAGGTCAACATTGTGATAACACTGAATTTCTTTTCCCACCCTTAGATTTCTGTACACCATGGGCACCCTGATGATGGCTTTCTCGACTTCAGGTGAGAAAGTTATATTGTTCTATTTGTTAAATACTTTGACTTGTGTTGTCTAAAGATGGATGTGCACCTTCAGTAAAATAAATAGTAAAATTGTGTTACGGTCATCCTCATTTCTCCCATTTTTTCTGTCCATCAGTTCTGTCCAACCTGCTCTTCCCGGCTCTCTCCCTCATCGCTGTCGGTGGCATTTTATTTCTGATCACTAACATGCAGGTACACATGAACCTTCTGGATAGGCTACACAATTAGCAGCTGATATTAGAACATAGTTAATAAATGGAAATAAATGATTAAATAAATGTAAAAAAAGAAAGTTGGCCACGTCAATAAGTTTGGTTTCCTACAGGTGGGGAACCTGTTTGGCTTACATCGCTCCACTATCATCACGCTTTATAACGGGGCCTTTGACTCCTCCTCCGCTATGTTTTTTGTCATCAAGGTAAAAAAAAATCATGCCCTCGTTGTTCTCATCTATAAAATCTATGAGATTTATTTGATTTATGTCCGATTCTAATGGTGACTCTCCTGGGTCTTGTTTTCTCCTGCAGTTGTTATATGAGTCTGGGGTCTCTCTCTGCACCTCCTTCCTCTTTCTGTCTGCCTGCAGTATCATACATGTGCTCAGGACGTTTTTCTTGCTGCCCAGAAAATTCATTCCCTACCCACTGCCTGATAATTACTCATATGGGTATGAATCGCCAAGACACCACAAACATCACCCCCTTCACATATGTGTGAAATGTGTCATGTGTCAAGTCTTACATGTATTATATCTAAATAGGCCTCATGAGGTTGTGTTTTCAGAAAAACAGAAAATTAAAAACAGCAATTTTGTTTTTGTTTATGTTTGAAATTTTTAATATTTCAGTTGTCTTTTCTCTGTCAGGATAACCTGTGGCAAATCAAAGACTAAGGACATGAAGGTAACAGGGAATGGTAACACACTGATGTCAACAGAGGGCGCCCCTGTGAAACAAGGTTTGTGTGTGGTTTATTATGACCCTGATCAATACAAAGTGATATATATATATAGGCTACTATTTTTTTTCCTCTTTCATCCTCCCTGGCAGAGAAGAGTTTCCGTGAGTGTTTGCTGTCCAGGTTCTTTGTGTGGCACCTGCTCTGGTTGTCTGTGATGCAGCTCAGACATTACCTGTTTATTGGCACCCTCAACCCCATGCTGCACAGGCTGACAGCAGGAGAGCCGTCGCTGGGTAAACACTCTTCACTCTGCACCACATCACCTCTATGCCATGCAAGAAGTGAGCCTTCAACATAAAACTACTATCATCGTCAGAAAGGAGAAATAAAAGTGTTTTTATAAATGTCATGAAGCTGCAGAGGAAAACAACAATCCCTTAGATCTCCTTTAAACATGCTGATGCAAATATCTAAAACACTGCTGAACTTAACAGTATGAAACCACCATTATTATCTCTGGTGTTGTATACTGATGCATTATCACATTTAGCCTTCTCAATCTATCTTTCAATCTAACCAGTCATTTCCATGTCACTATATGATCTTGACCTCTTGGCCTGTGTTTTCCTGCAGTGAGCAGGTACATCAATGCCTTTGCTATCACGCAGCTGTGCGGGGTGCTGTGCGCCCCCTGGAACGGCCTCATCATGGACAGACACAAGCACAAGCCCCGTGTTACAGGTAATATTACATAGTATAGAAACTCAAACACTGTACCGTATATACCTACTTATGTTGTGTCTTGTTTCTTTTTTTATTATTCTTTTTATTTTTTTCTACATCAGTATCTTATTTTATTCAATTGTATTGTTGTGGCAGAGAGAGGTGCATGAAATCAGGAGTCAGACGCAGGTTCACATCGGCCCTACTAACAACGTAGTCAGAGATCTATCTATCTATCTATCTATCTATCTATCTATCTATCTATCTATCTATCTATCTATCTATCTATCTATCTATCTATCTATCTATCTATCTATTCATCCATCCATCCATCCATCCATCCATCCATCCATCCATCCATCCATCCATCCATTCATCCATCTACGTGTGTGTGTGTGTTTACAGGCTTGAGTGCAGAGGAGGCAGACTTGCAGGCCTCTGTGCTTTCTCTCTTCCTGACGGCGCTGCAGTGTTTGTTGTTCTCAGTTTGTGCTACCATCCCATACCTGCCGCTTCAGTACCTCACCTTCATTCTGCAGGTGCTAAACCGCTCCTTCCTCTATGGTGGCAACGCGGCCTTCATCAGCTTGGCGTGAGTACTAGTGTGAATTGTCGCAAAAGGTTTTCTGTGGATTCACTGATACAGTATGTTGCAGAGGCAGCAACCACATTCAGACACACAGACACACATTTGCCAACATACTGTACTTCTGTGCTCCTGTAAATACCCAGACAGGATCTATAACTATACTCATAAAACATATAAATGTCAGTGTAATATGAAACATATTGTGAATTAAAATGCAATATAAAAAGATTTCATAACAGCTTATTCAAAAACACACCGAACAACCACCTGCAAATATAAAAACAAACAGATAGTGTCCAACATCACAAAGACATATAATGACATAAAAACACTACAGGTGGATTATGTAAATGTGAACATTTGGTAATTTCTATTTTTCTATGCTCATTGCCTTCTTCATCACCTCACTCTCTCTGCCTTGTCATGACTTTGTCTGTTTGTATAGTTTCCCATCATGTCACTTTGGGAAGCTGTATGGTCTCGTCATGGCTCTGTCTGCCGTGTTCTCGGCGCTACAGTATCCCTGCTTTGCTCTGGTGAAAGAAGTTCTGGGTGGAGACCCATTATATGTGAGTACATGGCACAGAATTGATGCAACTATAAATCTAGTCCTTCAGCTTCTTCCTCTAACATCTCCATGTTTGCCTCTCGTCCTCAGATGAACATTGGTCTGACGCTACTCTGCCTGCTCGCTTTTATCCATCCCCTCTCAGTCTACCTGCACTGTCGAAGACCTGCTTCCCAGTGAGCCAAGGCCCAAACCACTGCCTCTGCCGAAAGTCTGTACAATGAAAACGTTTTCCACACCAGTGATAGTGTTACTCCTCCAGTTTGAATGTGTTCCTATTTGGATCATAACAACAGGCACCTCTAAATGCAACTCACACTCTGGTACAGTGTGATTTGTGTGTAGTACATTCACTATACTCTGCATAATTGTTTGCAGACATATTGAGTAGATACATTTGAATGCAAGTCTTGAATGAAATCAAATATGTTGTGCTGATCAATCAATCAATCAATCAATCAATCAATCAATCAATCAATCAATCAATGAACTTTATTTTTATATGCTCTTTTCAAATTACAGGGGGTCCTCGTGTTACGACGGAGATCCGTTCCTGAGAATGTGTCGTAACCGAATTTCGATGTTAGTCGGAACATACATTCATATGTACACGCTAAAATAAGAGTTTATTATGGTGAATTGCCTTTTGTCCCTCTTGACACACCGTAGGGGTTGATATCGCGAGTGTAATGAGCATTTCCTTTAGATTTCTGATATCAACCGTGTAGACCCTGTGTTGTGAATAAACCTACGGTATTGCCACGATCCTGAACCCATCTGTGTCCCCCGCCAGCCGTCCATTTCACATAAGTAAACACAAACACTGTACTGTGGAGGTGTTGGAGAGCCGGCAGGCGCGCTGAGAGACAGAGAGAGCGCTCACCAACTAGTTCCTGTGCAAAGTCTGTACGTATTTACGGGGCAAACCGCTTAAGCCGAAACAAGGAAGTTCATGGGAGATGTGTCATAACCACGAAAACGTCGTATCTCGCGACCGTCGTAACACGAGGACTCCCTGTATACTAAAAGTGAAACGTGCCTCAGTCATACTTACAATTTGTTATGAGGTCATTCAGATTCTTCATGGCAGTACAGCATGAGTGCTCTTTGACTGCAGATGTAGCAACTCTGCTCTCTGCTGGACTCTCGGTGGAGCTGCTGGACACTGACGTCACTGACATCACTCTTCAGCCAAACATAATGATGAAGAGGTTTTGTTTTGTTTACGACATATCCGTCCTTCAGTTTTGAAGGGTCTGTGTAGCAACTTCTACACGCATACTATTATTAACATGGGTTATATGGACCATATGTTTTCTGCTGTTTCTGTATTTCTTTAAAGAGACAAATTGTGGTTGAACATTGCTGAAATGTCACACATATGCAAGTTCACCATGGTGCTACACCAAATGAAATGTACCTTTTCATGTAGCTGTGTAGTAAAGGGAATCTTATTTTTTTAAAATTTGTATTTTACCCTTATAAATATTTCACTTTTTCCGCTACTGTAAGATGCAGGTATGATAAAAATTAGACTGCAACCTTTTAAACTGAAGAGAATATACATGAAATAAATCTAATGAGTGTGTTTTATACTGTGACGCCCAATGTTATTTGGACTTAAAATAAATGTAATAGATTTAATAAAGATTTATCTGGATGTTTTCCATTGGTGGTTCGTATTGATTATCGATTTGATTGACTGGTAGATGCAACATCAGCTCCACAAAGTCTAATTTCTGAAATTAAAAATGTATATATTTTAAAATATCAGACCCTATACATTTGTCGATAGATATGAGTATTTACCAGGTAAGAGAAGCCGGTGAAAGATGCAATAAACAAAGTGCAGGATCTAAAAGTTTATCATTTTGTTTACTGCTTACTAAACTTACTTTCTCTCACAAGTCCCTCAACCTAATGCAAATTGAACCTGTAATTGAAGCTGTAATTCTTCTGCCTCAGAAACTGTCCTGTGATAGTAATCTTTGATTGGGAGGACAATGGGAATAATAATATCGGATTCCTTGTTCAGAAAGCATTTGCTTTAATGAATGGAGTCCAAACATGCAGGATTTACAACAGCCCCAGATGACAGATGAATTACAGATTGTCCAGTGATACAGTCAGTGTGTTGGTAGTGTGGGTCGGGGCTGAGATGTTGCCACTGATAGTGCTGGAGAACTTTCACACAGGGCAAAGTTGACTGGGGGAAAATCTCTGGCAGAAATGAAACCTGAAATAACAGGGACACTCCTCCACAACAGCCTCGCTCCCATTCCCACCTGCTGTGCCACAACATCGTGAGCCCAGAAAAAGTTCATTAATAAGCTGCACAACGTCTGTCATGTCTAGTGTTTGTGTGTGTGTGTGTGTGTGTGTGTGCAGGATACACGTGCATTTGTCGCAGGTCCTTCCCTTCCCATCTGCGTCATCAGCGATCACAGCCTCAGTATCTAAGCTATTTAAAAGCCCAGGCTTGCATAAACAAATGTATGACAGACATGAAGGTGGTGGTGGTGGGGGGGAGGGGTGGTGGTGGTGGTGGAAGATAAAATAAGCTTGCCTGCTAATGAGGTGATTTGTTACATGTTGTGTGTTTTTTATGGACAGAATCTGTTCCACAGACTGAGGATTATTATTTTCTTCATCGACACACAGATCAGTTATCTCTTAATGCGCCCACTAACTCATGTCTGCTCCCTTTGATTGCAGCAACAGGAGATTTAATGGCCTCGCATTGTGAGTTTTGATGTGTTTTCCACCAGCTGTGGGAAGCAAAGCTATCTAAAGCAATAAATGCTGTGATCATCAGTGATGAAAACACAGTATCATTTAGAATGAGCTAACACTCACACAGACACTTTTGATTTTGAGGTACTAGCAAGGTGTACCTAATAAAATGGCCAGTGAGTGTACATACATACATATATACATATATACATACATACATATATACATATATGTAGATAGATAGATAGATAGATAGATAGATAGATAGATAGATAGATAGATAGATAGATAGATAGATAGATAGATAGATAGATTTCACTGTTATGTATTATTTCCTTTAATGCACTTACATACAGACGTAAATAACAACACGAGCAGTTGGATCCGGTTGTTGCACAGAACCAGAACAGTAAATGAAATCCAGGTCCAATCCACCAACTTCCATGCTGAACCTCATTAACACTGATTAATGCTTAATGGGTGTGAATTCTTGAAGTCTTTTAACTTTCAGCCAAATAAATGAAGCCTGGTACTCACACAGATTCACCACTGATTGTGAGGCCTCTAAGAACCTTGAGCAAAAAAAATCAAATCAGTTTCAGATTTGAACTTTAGACACTGAAGCTTTTCTTCTGAAAATGCAACTAAATATCAGATGATTCACTGCCTTGTTAACGAGGTCTTGTGAGACCTTTGGCGTCCCAGTTGACACCCACATTTGGTCTGATTCATACCTTTCCACACAGGCGAACCGTATACCGCGTTTAATTGCCTGGATTTGAACAACAACGCGGTGGTAAACTTTGGCATTTCATTATTTGCCTACATCCATATTGTGTCATTGCGCAGTCACATTGCATGTAGCATAAAACCGTGCTTATACACAAGCTTATATCACACATATCACACAGACGCATCTCTGTGATGATTTGAAACCCAGCACCATCTCTTTGAGAGGACAAGAGGATGCAAATGCAAAACTTACACCCAGAAAGAAAGTTGGAACATTTTAACAACAATAACTGGGGTATAATAAGTTTATTTAAAAAAAAAAATCAAATAAAAATCAACTTTTAGAGATTTCTCCCCCTCCACCCCTCTTATAGTGGGGAAAAACAGACGCCACACAACAAAAGGTCTCCAGCCCCGAGTGTGGGTGCATGTGTTAGTGTGTGAGTAGAGGTTGTGGACAGAGTCAGCAACACATTTTTTTAAAGGATCAAGACAGATCCTTTGGACATGCTGTGTTTACACCAGTTCAAATGCCAGTGTACCCGTGATTCACTTTGACACAGCAGGCTAGTGAGAGAATGTAAAGGAGGAGATCTGGGAGTGGGGACGTGTGAGTGTGTATCTTGGAACAACATTGATGTTTCTTTTTTTCCTGTGATTGTGTATGGATGCCTTATGTAGTGTCACAAACATAAGTTTACATAATACAAAATCAAGAGGAATGCAAAAACATTGTCCATGTGCCGGTAAATGTGTCCACACTCACTCACACTCTGGATATGTGATGAAGGCGTATCTTTTGTGTGTGAAAACATAAAACTTAATTTGTTTCCATTATATTTTTTAATCCCAACTTTAGAGTGGGTTACAAGTATTCTGGACCATAATGACATCCAACACTCACAGGCACATGCACACATACTCCAGTATATACAGTATATGACATGGTGTATACATACACACACTTTACTAGTGCCACAACACCTCCTTCCTACTGACGCTCCCTTTAGTGAGCTGCCGCCCAGGACTTGACTTCAGACTTGTGCCCAGCGCCACGCTCACAGCTTGTAGTTGCAGATGACCTCTGATGGAGCAGGCTTTGGTGAGTGTGCGTTCACTTGGGAACAGATGATGTGCATCATTGTGGCCCTAGGCCCCGAGGCATGTCATGAAAGGAGGACTCAGTAGTGAGTAAAGACAGCCCACCCCTGCTCTGGCACGATTTGTATGCAAAAGACCTCCGTGTCCCGGCTTTATCCCACGTCCTGCCTTCACGGAGGCATTCAGCAAACTGCTCGTAGACAGGAGCCAAGGATAATGTGACTTAAGCAGGTGGAATGGTCATTTGGAGTCAGTGTCTATGGCGAACCAGGCGAGGAACTGGCACCATCTTCATTCGGCCACATTGCTATTAGAGCTCTGACAGTTGAACTGATCCAGAATCCGACTGCTTTGACAAATGATGAATTTAAAGAGGCCATATGCTGCGATGGATCATCTCGCTCCACCGCTGGGTTTCCCCCTTCATGTTCATCTGGTGTTCTGACATGGAGGCGGCTCTCGGCCCGTGTCCAACCTGGCCCACACCAAATGAGACAGATGATTTTTTGGCTTTAAGGCCCAGTGAGTTTTCCCACCTACCTCTCCTCCCTCAACCCCCCTGTGAGCGCATGTGCCACGGTGGAACCACACAAAGCACAAACACACTTCTCACCGAGCCGTAGTCATGCAAACATATTCCTGCCTTTTTCCAGGAACCGTGTGAACCAGCAGATCATTTTATTCCACCTCCATCCCTCATCCCCCAGTCGTGTCACCATGGGCTTTAAACAATGAACAGAGGTGTCACTCCTCATGAATTAAACTCTTTATCTTGAAGATACTTTTTTTCTCTTTTGAAAAAAGCTACAAGTAAAGAATTCATTGTAATCATCTGAAATAGTGACTATATGAAGTAACACTGTGGCTTTTGTCAGACAGTGGTGCGTTACTGATTTAGGTAGTGGAGAGTGACGGTCCGCCCTGCCACTGCCTTTCTTGTCTCTTCCTGCCGTGACTCTCACTCCTCCTCCCGGCCTGACGTAGTGAGGATCCTCCGCTGCCCACGGCTGCGTGTGGGCGCGGAGCGGCCGCGGGTATAAACGTCCTCCCGGGACTCCTGCTCGTCACTGCGTGAAGCCGCAGCAACTCAGAGCTGAGCCGCAGCAGAGATAGCAGCAAGCAGGCACCTCCACGCCGCGCAGGCTAACTCGCTTTCGGCTTTGGTTCGAGATGAAGACTCGTTTGGCCATGAGGAGCTCCGGCGCCCACAACTTCAAGAGTGAGTTTCCTCTCCACCCTGTACCTGCAGCACTGTGACGGCGTCAAGGCTGAAGCAGCCTGTCAGGTTCCATTTCTTTTAGGATCAGTCTCATTCTGCACCTTATGTTTTTTTACTGCTGTGTCATTTACCTGTACAGGTGGTAAACTACATCGCTGAATCTATATGTTCTATTCAGGTTTTACGCACGGTCACTTTTGCGCATAAGTATTTAAATTGCATGCCAACTGTCACGTGCGTTTAACAACTATTCATATTTTTTACTTGGGTCGAGATTTGGGGGTCGAGATTTGGGGGGGTGGGGGGTTGTATTCTCTTTCGTCATTCCACTGTACTTACTTCTGACCAAACCCCTCTCCGGTCCGCGCTTATCTCCTTTACGCATTGGGAGAGTTACGCACCTCGCATTAACGCCGGCGTGAGATTTACTGAGGCCGTCAGCGGCGTCCCGTTACACGGAAACGCACCGGATCCGGTTCTCCACCGGTGTCCAGCGCGGCCCGCGGTCCGACTTGTCAAAAGGGGGCAGGAGGTGAGCCGCTGGAAAATCTTGCGCAAAGCGGCTGAATGGGAACCTCATCATTATTTCATGCATGTGCATGTTTCCCGCGGCGAACACTTTTGTGCATCGTTATCCGAGCTGTGCCAAGAAGCTGCTGCAATATTGAGAAGAGCCGACACCGACCCGGGTCTGGTTACCTGTTCTGCGCGTGCAGTCCCTCCTGTACCCCCCTTTCAACGGAAATCCTTTATGAGAACAGCATTAGAAGCAGGGTATCAGGTTGATTTAAAGGAGTGGGGGCACGTGCGACTGATGCACCTGTTTTGTAAAGTGTATTTTTATGATTCTTCTTTGCTGAATTCTGAATGTTAGAGTTATGTAATCGTGCCACATCAGTCATTCATACCTATAGGTCAAGTGATCCCCTGGATATTAACGGATGAATGGTTTCTGTCATGTAATCTGAATCCCACTGTTCTAGGGATCATCAACAGGTCACAGGTGAGAGCACAGAGGTCCATCACCCTGTCAGTCACACAATCACCACAGGGGGACTAACTCGTGCAACAATGGTCTCTTGCTGCTAATCTGACCCCCCCACCCTCTCTCTCCATGCAGGTGGACTGTCTCTGTGGCTGGTTCTGTGGCTGGTGGTGGTGAAGCCAGGCGGGGTGGCTGCATGCCCCAGGCTGTGTGTGTGTTACCCAACGCCCATGACGGTCAGCTGCCAGTCCCAGAACCTCACCATAGTGCCGGCCGGCGTGCCCTATGACTCGCAACGTGTTTTCCTGCAGAACAACCGCATCACAGAGCTTCGCGCAGACTCCTTTGGCTTTGAGACACAGGTAAACGGGGCGATGCAACTGTGCCTACATAATCTGAACACTTGCATTTGTCTTGTCGCAAAACGATCATGTTCTCGTTCAACGGTGCAGGTGCTGTGGCTCTACGGCAACAATATCACATGGATCGAGGCCGGGGCCTTCAGTAACCTCCGGGTGCTGGAGGAGCTGGATCTGGGCGATAACCCCTTGCTGCGGCGCCTGGAGGGCGGAGCTTTCAGGGGATTGGAGAAGCTGCAGAGCCTGCACATGCACCGCTGCAAGCTGGCTGCTCTCCCCCATGACCTCTTCCACAAGCTGTACAGCCTGCAGTTTCTCTACCTGCAGGTAAAGCAAGGGTCTACACCTAAAAACACACGTGTTGAAACCAACACCAAAATCTGTAATCCTATCACTTGATTTCACACGGCAGTAAATCTGTCTCTTGATTTGTTTTTGCTCTGCTCCAGGAGAACCAGCTCCACTTTCTGCAGGATGACCTGTTCTCAGACCTGGTCAACCTCACCCATCTCTTCCTGCATGGGAATCGCATCCGCGCCCTCTCTGAGAATGCCTTCAGAGGCCTGGTCAACCTGGACCGCCTCCTTCTCCACGACAACCGTATCAGGCAGGTCAATCGCCGTGCTTTCCGTGACCTGGGCCGCATGACCATCCTGTACCTTTTCAACAACTCCCTGGCCGAGCTGCCAGGCCAGGCTATGAAAGACATCCAGGGTATCCAGTTCCTCCGCCTGAATGGTAACCCTTGGTCCTGCGGTTGTGAAGCTCGTCCCCTGTGGGAGTGGTTCCGCAAGGCCCGGATCTCCTCCTCTGATCTCATGTGCACCTCCCCATCTCAACGTCGTGGCCAGGACCTCAGATTCCTACGGGAGCTGGACTTCGCCCTCTGCCCTCTGCCCGACCCTGGTTCTCTGGCTGGAACCACCACCACCACCTTCAGCACCAAGACCCGCTGGTGGTTTTCCAAGAACAAACCAGCGTCTGCGTCCAAGGGCCTGTACCAGAAGAACACAGAGACGGTGAAGGCCTTCCCCTTCTCTGCTGTCAAGCCTCAGTATCCTCCCAAAACCCCTGCAGAATCCTCCCCCTCCAAGTACGAACTGTCTGAGGATGAAGTGGCGCTCCCCAAGCTGGACCCAGAAGAATACTGGGCCAACTATGGCAACGAAGATGCCACCATCCGTTGCTTTGAGCTGGAGTGCCCCCCAGGCTATGACAACCCAGCATTCCCTTCATCCTCCTTCTCGCCTGTCATCCCATCTGTCCTCCACCACCTATCCCTCTCCATACTCACATTCTCCCTCCATTTCCTGTTTGGCTGAAATCCTCCCTCCTCCACCCCCTTTTCCTCTTCTGAATTCTCTCCCTGCTCTTTCCGACTCTAACCAAAACCTGGATCTTGATTCCTTTCAGCCACCTCTGTGAGATGCAGGGGCTGCTACACTTATGCAGGAGACAGGCAGCGCAGCCAGGAGCTGTTTGGAAGAGCAGAGATCGGCTGAGCTGACGTAGAGCAGGACAGGATTTCAGTGTCGAAGTAGCTGCTGCTCATCAGGGA
Organism: Trinectes maculatus; assembly: GCA_016785345.1. NCBI lineage: Eukaryota > Metazoa > Chordata > Actinopteri > Pleuronectiformes > Achiridae > Trinectes > Trinectes maculatus. The sequence continues at coordinate 23,787 of JAFBJQ010002887.1, forward strand.
TTAGATCATGAAAACCTGACTCTGACAGTAACAGTAACAGGCAAAAACGTACATAAAATGAGCCCCCAGGCAGCTGGTGGGGTCTCCGGATGTTTTTTGATATCAAAGCTGTAAACAACGCAGGCGTTGTGGTTCACCATTAAGTCACTGCTTACCTCCACGCTAAATTTCCTTCATCATAAATAACAGTGGTAACGAACAGCTTATGCGGCACCATCAGAAATAGGAGGAAGACGTGGATCGACCTAGCTGAGGAAAGAAAAGGAAGAAATGAAGAATTAAAGTGAGAAATGAAGAGCTAATCAGTGCAGTGTAGGGTAAGTGAGTTTTAGACATTCATCGTCTTCAGGCAGAAAAGGATGAGGATCATCATATCTGCAGTGAAGACCGGTTCTCCTCTCCTCCTTCAGATTCAAAATATTGGACCACTGCCACCACCCACTCATGTAAATAGCACATATCCTCAGTGTACATACACCATCGCACAGAGCTGTGTATTTTAGCTGGCTTTCTACCTTCCTTTTAGTACAACTTGGTAAATGACAGTTTGTGGTGATAAAGAGATTCGTGGACTGAAATGAAAGGCAAAGACCCGGAACTTCTTCTTGCACCTCATGTTTTCTCGTCTGTTCTTCTTTCAGCCGACGGAAGATTTTGTCGCTAACTTCCCAGAATGAGTAGGAAATTAAGATTCAGTACGTTCAGACATATCAGCTCTTACTCTCAACATGAGTGGTGAAATGGAAGTTTAACAGAGGTGTTGTTATGGTTGTGTGTGAGTGAAGTCTGAAGAGACCAGAGTTGTGTCCTGGATAGTCCTTTGTGGTGTCCTGTTTCATTACACTTCTGTGTGTGTGTGTGTGTGTGTGTGTGTGTGTGTGTGTGTGTGTGACCAAACTGTTTCACAACCAACCTTATATTTGTGAATTGTGTATGAGTTTTCAACTATTTTCCAAATACACTTAATAAATCCAAGGCTTTCATCTGGTTCAAGAAAAATATCACTGTAGTTACAACCTTTCACATATTAAAACTGCATTAGATAACCTCTATGATTGCAGTGTGTGTTTGGGAAAACAGAACGGGTGATTACTCATATTAGCAATATGTTCAAGACAATGCCAATCCTCATTGTGATCTGCATTATTCATGTAGGCCATATGTTCCTTGTCAACCCCAGATTTTCAACCAACTTGACTAATAACTGTGAGTTCCTGACTAGAACATGGAAGATACTGTGACGATGTTAGATTGTGTTGTTTGTTTGTTTTTTTCGATAGAGAACCTTGTTAGACACGTGTTTTGCTTTATTAGAAAATAAAGAAACAATCTAAAGCGAGTGGGAGTTTCGTTGTTTCACTGTGGTCTTTTGTTTGCTGCGGCAAAAGAAAACAAAGAAATGGGCAACACTTACTCAGCTGTTACACAAGAACAAACACAGCATATACACACACACACAAAAAGATGGAAGAAACAATTACTCAGAAAGTGTAAAAGTTTAAAGGTCTTTAGTTGACAGCATTGGAAACAGAACACTTACATGGGACTAGATTGGATATAATGCAGTCAGCATCACCAGATCTGCAAAAAGTGTATAAATCAGAGATCGGATAACTTTAGCATTCTCAGACAGAAAGTTTGTGTGTGTGTTGTGTGTATGTGTGTTTGCAAGTATGTAAAGTGTGACAGTGTGAGTGCGTATGGTGAAGGTGACCAATCTCCTCACCCCGGGTTGTTTTCTCACCATGTGCAGAAGGCAGCTATATTGGGCTGAATGGGGGGCTGAGGGGGTTAGGGGGCTGATCTGGGAACACGCCAGGATGAAAATGTGATGATATGTCCCGGAATCAGCACACCCCCTCAACAGACTAACTCACACCACCATAATCATGGCGATGACGCTGCAAAGCACCCGTGCATGTGTTCTATAAGCGCGAGCACACATCCATTTTTAAATGCACACATTTGAATGCTTGGAGAAGTTTGGTGAAGCGGCCTGTGTCCCCTCGCAGTTTATCTGTTTTGTCCTCAAACTCACTCATTATTCGTCACGTTCACACCTTATTTACTGTTCTCACCTTTCCCTCTTCCTCTTGTGTCTCTCTTTTTTTTCTCTCTATCTGTGGTGCAAACGCCCTCACACTCTCCAGTCATAGATTACAATACATAAATCATCAAACCTACATACAGTATGTGTTCTTGTCCTTAACAGCATCTTCATTCTATAAAATCTCATATCCTCTTCCCTGTAATTCTTAGTCAAACTTACCATTCATATTTTGACCATAAACAATTTTAAGGTGCACTTCACTTTGCTGAAATCCAATATTGGAAATGTAACCAGCCTTTTGTTACTCTATTATACAACAAAGTGAAGAAGCCTAAAACTATCTTTTCCTGAAAGATCGAGATTTATTTTTTCTCTTTTCTAGCAGTCTGCTTTTATGTCATGCAAGCAGCAAGATTTCACCCTTAGAAACACCAAAACACACATTGTGAAAGTCTTGTCATGCCATGTGGCACTGAACAAGTCTCTGTTGCTGTTTGTTGGTTTGCACACGTGCACACCAACTCTTGCTGTTTTGAGTGCAAATATAAGTGAGCAAATACAAAGTGAGCAATTGGTAATCGAGATCGCACTTTGCAATTGTCATTTACAAGGGTGTGGAACAGCTGTGTGTGTGAACACCACATTCATCATTCACACTCTTACACCAGTGAGTGGGTACACAGAGTACTACACATGAGTGGACTGACTATTATTGCCACAGCCGAAGCCAAAGTAACTTTATACTCATCATACACACAAGAACATATCAGTCTTCTCAACCCTCAAATTTTTCCAACATGTCTCACTTGTTTTATGGATTTTTGAAAAAGTAAGACATGATTATTGCTAGGCAAAGGGTTAATGCCTTGAGGAAAACCTTCCTCATATTTCCACATCGGGCCTTTGCCCTCTGTGCCTGACAGCAGCTGTCTGGTTGGTCAAGGGACACGATCAGTGTACTTCCGGGCATGGACACGACCACGACCACGCCATTAGCAGAGAGAAGTTCTCTGAAGTTGTCAGACTTTTGATGACGTGCGCTTATTGTATACCGTGCCCACTCATCAGCCCCCCCCACCCCCCACCCCTCCGTCTATTTATTCTCTCGTCTTGTCACTCTTTTGTGTGTTTGCCTGCCTCTCATATTCTGCAAATGATTCTTTGTCTAAGCCCCAGTCACTCCAGCTCCTCTGTGTCCTTGTCACATGGTCTCTCCCCCTCATGTTTATGCCTATTTTGGCCAAGCTTGTGTTTTGGCTGAGACGTGTTAGTGTGCGTGCCACTGGCGTCTGCTGACGTTCACCTTCACGCGTGTCTTATTTGCAGAGGACGATCCAAGACTCACACCCTGACGTCAGAAGGCTCAGGCAGGATATGAAGAGGCTGATTGAGACTTTCGGATGGATGAAATTAACTCATCCACTGCCAGAGAGAGAACACAGCAGGTTCATAACCACAGTCTGACAATGCAGCGCTGCCGTCAATGTGACAGCTGACCCACACTGTACATAATTGATGAACATTCATTTGCAGCATAGATGCAATGACCAGCTCCCATTGTCCAGCATGTGGACACATGAGCTTCCAGGGCAGTGAACCTCTGCTCCCACGTCACCAAACGGAAGAAGAAGGAGAAAAGAGGGAGGCAACAGAGAGGTGAGGAGATCCTCCTCTACATAAATTATTTTTCGGTGGAAACAATGACTGTAAACACATGGATTCACTCACTGAGCAAAAAGGAGCTCACTTGTACATGAAATAAAGTGCTACTAAAACCTTTAAGACAGGAATCAATAGAAAAGACAAAAAAACATAACCAAAAAAACAAAACAAAGGAGCACTTCTGGAAAAGAAAATAAGACTGCTTTTAATTTGTTTTTTGTTTTTACAACCAACTCGTTTCCAAATGGTTTTCAGGGGCCCAAAAGATGGGGACCACCATCAGTTCTTCAGGTGCTCCATACATGTGAAAATCGGGACACCGGAATAAAGGCTACTGTGCAGGATCGTCTCAAAGAACCAGCAATAAGATGCTGTGGCTGCCTATATCAAAAAAGAAAAAACTGAATTTGTGAATGAAGAAAATCTGCCTTCTGTTGTTGTGTGCCTGCACACAGAAATGTGTGTGTGGTTGTGAGCATGAATGTGTGCAGTGATCCCTGGAGTACAGCCAGAAGATCTGTGCATCCAGTCTTGCGTCAGTCAGATGCAGGCTAAAAGAGGAGAGCGGGGTGAAGACAGGGCACATCTGTCTGACGGCCTGTTCACTCTGAAGGCTCATGCACTCAGCTAAAAATACCGTGCAACAACCCGGAAGACAGATTTGGGGGTGAAACAGACTGTAGCGAGTTGATGTGTGTGGGCTATTTCAGAAAGACACAATGAATGAAAGATTTAATCATATGGCAACAACAGCATGAGTAAAAGTGACTTCACAGCCCAGAGGAAGTGTGGGTCTTGTGGGCTTTGTGGTAAATGGAGAACAAAGGAACAGAGATTAGATGGCCGCTTGTGACTCAGTCCCACCACCTTGCATTGGCATGATGTGTAATCCATATTTGTTGGCAAAGGAGCCACTTGTGACGTCCTTTAGACAATGTATTGAAGTGCCCAAACATGTGACTGCCACGTTCCCTGTGAGACACATGGGGATTTGTTATTGCTATTCCTGTAATATCATGTCTTTGGAGTACTCAAACAGATCCGTCTGTTGCTCTGCAGGATCTTCTCTCACATTCTCTGTGTTTGTGTCAGATGCTGTCTTTCAGCTACTGCTCATAAATCTGCATTTGGGGACCTGCATTCATCTGTCCAAAATGGGTTCTCAAAATGTTTGTTTTAGCTAACACAGAGAAAATATATTTCAAAACAAAAAACAAAATACACACTATTCATGTTTATACCCCCCCTAAGTGAACAGTTCTACTCAATAAACTGTGAAAATGTGGGGGAAATGCATGCGTAAACAAGTTGTGTCACTGGGACTTATGGGAAACGAATAGGACATTGTCTGAGACCATAAGCCAATTTCAAACATTCAAAGATACTGAAAACTATTCTATTTTGGATGTCAGATTAAACAATAACATGTAATTGTACATGTTCAAGGAAATAAGGGGATGTTTTATATCTAATACGATTTCACAGAACTAAGCCTGTCACATCAGGTACATGTAAAACATTAGGGATGTTTCTTTCTACCTCATAAAAGCAGAAACCATAAATCCATGCAAAGTAGTTTTAGATTTGTATGATGTTATGGTAAAATGGAACATGCTCATTTTGAAGAAACTCGGTGTGTGCAGTCAAAACGTCTTTAGAAATCAGTATATTGTCATCATCACTTCCGTGTCTAATTAGAGAGTTTAAGCAAATAAATGTGAATGTTTAATCACTGGAAATGTCTCAGTCGGAACCTTTATCGTAATGGTTTCGTCCAACATCCGGAAAACCCTTTCAATAAAAGTCTATTGGTACAGTCTGCGCGCGTAACTTTTCGAATAGTCATGGCGTCGGCAGCAGGTGAGTGGTGTTTGTGTGTGTTTAATGTGGACAAAGACCACAACAACGTAACACAGCTACATAAAATAAATGCTGTGTATGTTCTCTCTGGTTAAAATACAGACACAATATGTTTTAGCTCTTATTGCAGCGACTATCCTTTTGTGTTTTGACTCCTGCCTTGGAGTTTAACATTAGCTTCATGCACAACACTGGAGCATCCAAACTTAGTTAATGAGTTAATTATAAAATACCTTTATTATTCAGTCTCTGCGTTTATTTCGTGGTGTGTAGCATAGCATGGGTCAGCTAGTATTACTAGCTGCGTGTCATCCTCAACATGACAGTATGTTATATTGTCGTGTGCTAAACCTGAAATGAAAACGTGTGTCGTTCAGGCCGCCGGGGGACGAAGCGTAAAGCGGAGGCTGAGGCAGGGGAGGAGAAAGCCTGTGTGGAGGAGGAGGAGGGCAGAGGAAACGGGGAGACCTCCCAGGAAGGCCGAAGGGTGGTTATTGAACACTGGTAAATAATATTACATCATACCCTGTTGTGCAAGAAGTACCCATGTTGTTTATTGTAGCTGAGCTCTTGATTACAGTTAAAGTTAAGGATATATAATGATATAAGATAAATTTTTATTTACTTCAACAAAACTTAAATATTTCATATGCAGCAACATTCATCATGCATATGCACGATATAGTTGATCTGTTATTTCTGGCAGTAAGAGCTGACGAGTGTATGGGCGTAATGCTGAGGAGGTGAAATCTGCCCTCCTGGCTGCCCACCCTGGACTGACTGTGATCCTGAACCCTGAGAAACCTCGAAGGAACAGCTTCGAGATCACTTTACACAATGGAGGCAAAGGTGAGGAGGACAAAAAAAGGCTTAGGCAAGAATAAGTTGACTGTGTTGCATCCCTGAGGGATAACCATCAATATGAGCCAAGTTTCATGCTTTCCATAATTGGAATTTAGCCAGTTTGCAGTGGCTGTTAAAGGTTCAGTTAGTCAAAAATAAACAACAACCTTTTAATTTTTCGACCAAACAGTCAAGACTTAGGCTGTGTTTACAAGGACTGTAGAGCCAAATTTCTTACAAATGATGTCTCATTTTCTAATGATGTTTGTTGTATTAAAATGCACAATAGCTGTTTGTCTCCAGTAAGCAGTTGATACATCAGTCACCCCTCACTTTGTCACTACTTTGTTTTCTATATGATGCATTAAAGCTCATCTTTAATTATATTGAATAGATTTGTTTTTACTGGTATTCTCCTGAAGTAGTCTTACTGACAGTTTATTTCTCTTCCATGTCATCCCAAAAGAAACATCTCTGTGGACTGGAATAAAGAAGGGTCCGCCTCGTAAGCTGAAGTTTCCTCAACCTGAAATTGTGGTTGGTGCTCTGCAGGAGGCTTTGAAGGCTGAGTAGGTGCTGAAAGTTTGTGTCAAAACTGCACACAGCACCTGAAATTAGATTCTTAGATTTGAATAAACTCAAATGCTGCAAACTGGCACAGCAAGATTAATGCAAATGTAGCATTAACTCAAGCTAATGAAGTTTGCAGATTAAGAGAGCTAAAAGATTACTGCTGTCAAATTAAGTTTCACATTTGGTAAAGATTTAATACTCAAACCACAAACTACTTAGTATGCAAACATGTAACTTTACATACACCTCCTCATTGCAATTATTTTTAATCAGCACCTCCTGATAAACTATGAGAGCAGTTGGTGCTTCTGAGTATTTGTCTTGTTTCATGGTTCCTAAATGCACATGTTCATATTTACCGTCAGAGCCACGTGTCATAACCTAAACTTAGATTTCCTTTCATATCCCAGCCGTCTGAGTCACCAGCTGAGGGGAGAATTTAAGAGTTTGTTAGTCAGGCTTATGACACTCAGCAAACCTTTAGGCAGACTAGGTGGTATGAACCTGTTCTATTAAGTAAAATAAACAGGACAAAAACACTGTGTAAACACTGTGTTGACTTGTTTAGTGCTCATTTGTGAGAAATTGTCAATTGTTTTCATTCAGTTCATAGATACATGGGTAACTTGTGACTATTTTCAATGTGGTTGTAGAGTGTAGGGAATGTTTCTGTTTTAACCAAATTAATGTTTGCCGTGCATGCAGCCAAGAGTTCAGGAGATGTAGCCTATGGAAGCACAATGATGAGGAGCGACCAAGGATATTTTCTGTCCCTTCTCTGATGATCCATGCTCCAAAAGCTCACATTCTCTGGATTCATGGTGACACCTAGTGGAGCCTCTCTGAATCAGCGTGGTTCTGAAGTTTTCCTGTTTTTATTTTTTCTGATTATTTCTCAATTGTTGCTGTGTTTTTATCTGTTTTTTTTTTTTTGGTAAATAAAGTTGATTCATAGTTGTTTGCCTGTCATTTTGCTGTAGCTGCAGAAAGTATATTGATGTTTGGGGAAAACCCGCAGAATTGTCACGGATATATTTTTACATGACCTGAATTGAGTATTGTGAAAAGTCAGTAACAACATTTAATAATTCCTATCTCAATTTTCCGTTCTCAATCGCCCATTTAACTGGGCGATAACTGTTCATCTGCAATGTTTACGTTTATCTTATTTAATACCTGATTACCCGGCACTTTAGTTCTAATTAATTTATTCAAATAAATTGTCTCATGCAATACATCACACCATCTCATGGTTTTACCGGTCCGTTGCAAATACTGTTTGAAAAGAATACTATTCTAATTAAAAGGTCAAGTCGGTTTGATCACATTACATCGCATTTTGGTTCTACAAGATCATGAAACCATTGTTTCAAAGTTTATTTCAACGTATTGTTTGAGATTTAAACGGTTTTCAAATTTGCAATTGAAGCAAACGTTGTTAAGGCTTGGTTGCTAAGGATGTGACCTCATCGTCACGTGGTCAACAACAGAAGCGGTTGCTCATGACTTGAGAAACTTGTTCCCACCAGAAAGCTCGAAATTATTCCGTAAGTACCGTAGACATAAACATAGTAACCACATAGATATTCCGAAGGGAATATATGGCATTTTGTACTCATTATGAGGCCGTCTGTAGGCTGGTATTCCGCCTTTGCTGCTAAAATAGTATGGCTAAGTTAGCCACGGCCTGCTAACTGCTAGCAAGCAGCTCTGTTTATTTGAATTGAGTAATGATCCATTTTTTATTAGTGTGCTTCTCAATAACATAACATGCTCTAATGTCTGCGGTACATTGAAACATCTTTTAGATTATATAATTATTTTCTTAGTTTAAACAGTGCTAACCTTAAGACTGCACTGACTCTAAACCGAGAGTTGTGTCATCAATTGGGATTAAATGTACCTGAAAAATTATTTAATATTTGGAGTTCTTCCGCTGTGTGGCCATACTAAACTATTGTATATAAGTAGTTCTAATCTCTATATAAGATTACAACGCCACAATCGGATAAATGATAAATTATTTTTAAAAATTAAAAGTAGATTACACCACATTTTTTTACAATGGAATTGGCTGAAATTCTTAAATTTTCTATTTTTTTCCAGAGCTCAAAGTGACTTATTTGTGTCATTGTGAATTTGTCAGGTGATTGTAACAAATGCATTTCTCTAATCAGTCATGGCAACAGAGGGCGTGGAAAAGACGAGTGAAGATGCTCCAGCTACCGGGAAGGCCAGCACCAGGTTTGACCTGGAGAAAGAGACTGAACTTCGGTTTGAGGTTGAGGCAGGAGATGCAGCAGAGCAAGTAGAGCTGGAGCTCCTCACAGGAATGGCTGAGGTGTTTGGCTCAGAGCTGAACCGTAGCAAGAAGTACGTGTTTGGACCAGGCTCTAAGATTGCAGTTTTCACCTGGCAAGGCTGCAGTGTGAACCTTTATGGAAAACCAGAGGTGAGCAGCTGGAGGAGTGACATAATTTATTACACACTAATGTAATCTTTGGAAATAGTACTGTTGCATGAAGTTATTTGCATATAGAGGGGAAAAATTAGATCATGTGGTCGCTCGAGACACATCTCATGACATATAAATGCCAGTACCAATGTACTTAGAGCTGTGCTGAATTAGTCAAGACAAATGTTTTTGTAAGTTCTAAACTGACCCATGGAAAGTGTCAGTTGGGTCTTGTTCTGAATACCTGAGTGTTTTAATTTACCAATGGAATATAGTATCACATTTAAACCTGCGTGACTTTGTATGACATTTGATGAATAAAGGGTTCAAATAACAAGCTTTTCTCCCTCATCACCACAGGTGGCTTATGTGTCCAAGGATACTCCCATGCTGCTCTACCTGAACACGCACGCAGCCCTGGAACAAATGAGAAAACAAGCAGAGCGGGACAATGAGCGCGGCCCAAGAGTAGGTTTGAATAAAGAACGACTGCATTCAGAGGCCTTACTTAAGTTTTTCCATTTTCATTAATTGTGTGTTTGCACTGACATTACATGATAAATCATCCTTCAGGTGATGGTGGTGGGGCCTTCAGATGTGGGGAAGTCCACAGTGTGTAGGCTGCTTTTAAACTACGCTGTAAGGGTGAGCAGGAGGCCAACACTAGTTGAACTGGATGTGGGACAGAGTGGGGTAAGATCATTATCATGATAAATATTAAAAGAGATTGTCTTGCGTTATAATGTGGAAGATAACCATCTTAAATTGGTGAAAATTTGCATTTATCATGCATTTTATTTTTCAATGCTTTTGTTTTATAGAACACTTATATTTCCCCTCTTGTTTATGTAAAATGTGGCTCTCAGAGTTGCTTTGTAAAATTTCCGTTGGTATTGTAAATATTCATTAAAGAGATCTTGTTGATATACAGTTCATGAAAAATTCTGCTAATTTAGGTGTCTGTACCCGGCACAGTATCAGCACTGTGCATTGAGCGTCCAGCAGACGTTGAGGAGGGTTTCTCAGTTCAGGCTCCCTTGGTCTACCACTTTGGCTCAACTACCCCAGGGACCAACATCAAACTTTACAACAAGGTGAGAAGAAAAATTCATGAATGAATTCTGGGTTATCATCAGTAAAATATTTTTGCATAAATTAATCTCTTCTTTCTTCATTTCATGAAGCTGACGTCACGCTTGGCTGAGGTGTTTTCTCAGCGCTGTGAAGTGAACCGGAAGGCCAGTGTGGGAGGCTGTATCATCAACACCTGTGGCTGGGTTAAAAGCTCTGGATACCAGGCTTTGGTCCATTGTGCCTCTGCCTTTCAGGTGGATGTAGTGCTGGTGCTGGATCATGAGAGGCTGTACAATGAACTGAAACGTGATCTCCCTCACTTTGTGCGTGTTGTGCTCCTACCCAAGTCTGGGGGGGTGGTGGAACGCTCCAAAGAGTGCCGGCGGGAGGCTCGAGATGAAAAGATCCGCGAGTATTTCTATGGTTTTCGTGGAATAAATTTCTATCCTTTTTCATTTGAAGTGCGTTTCTCCGATGTTCGCATCTATAAGATTGGGGCACCATCCATTCCAGACTCATGCCTTCCACTGGGAATGTCTCAGGATGACACTCAACTAAAGCTGGTCCCTGTGACACCAGGGAGAGACCTTACGTATCATGTGTTGAGTGTGAGCAGTGCTGAGGATGGAGAGGAAGGGGGTAGAAAAGGTATAGTGGAGAGCCCTGTGTGTGGTTTCATTGTGGTGACTAATGTGGACACACAAGCACAAGTAATGAAAGTGCTCTCCCCATCACCCAGACCACTGCCAAGGCACACTCTGCTCATTATGGACATTCGCTTCATGGACATGAAATAAAGATCAGGGACACTTCAGGGAAGATGACTCAATCAAACAAAGTGAGGCTGATTTTATTGAGGAAGTCCAAAGGACCTGGATTTTTTTTCTGCAGTTGCCTTGTTTCTGACTTGTAAAGACAACAGTGGGTATTTTATAAACAACACTCTAAAGAGTCAGTTTGTGGAAAAATTATGGTTTTAAGTTTGAGGTATTTTCATGATAATCTGTTCTATGGAAAACATTGGAAACATTTTTCCATGAGTAATAAATTTTTTAATATAAAAAGTTTGCTGTTCTGTATTAACTACACAATGTTTAAAAGTCAACATATCAAGTGGTACTTTTGAATATTTAAATATATAACTACTGCTTAGTTTACATGGTGTATAAAGCATATCACCATCTGACATAATATGAAACAATGTAGAATACAAAATTTTAACCTTTAGCTCAGTGTGTCTCAGGATCTGCTAACAAATGTAAAGGTGTAGAACTGACATAGAAGATTATTAATACTTTGGCGTAAGTTAAACAAAACCATTTTTTTACACAACTATGAAGGACACAAAAGAGCATACCCGCATGTCAGTTAATGTTGAGGTGTACAACAATGTGAAACAATATATTTGTTCTATAAACATCTGCCCTGCCAACTCAAACTGAAGCCTATGGAATATATATAATTTGTTTTAATGTCAGCATGCAAATGTAAATGTAATTGCTCAGTTATTGGCTGATTAAAAGGAGGTGCAGCACTAAATATTACACAATTCAGCCAATGTGGTAAAAATGTTTCATTGCTACCACTGTGAACATGTGGTGAAAAAGTAACTACCGGTAAATCAATGTTTTTAAGTACTGCACTTAAGTCCAGCCAGGTATGCATAGTATGTTTTTATATACACCTTAATTTCTCCATAATGTAAATAGGAAATAACTATATATATATATATATATATATATATATATATACACACACACACACACACACACACACACACACACACACACACATATATATTTACAAACTTCATATATATATATACGTATTTGAAGTTTGCATGTGTATTATGTTAATAAGGTAAGAACGTAGTTAGAAGAAGTTTTTTACAGTATATTATGTATACGTTTTATACAGTCTATGTCACAACTATTATTTTCCCAACAGCCAATCACCATCCCCGGCGCTTGAGCTTGTCCTTCAGACCACACCCCTGTCACTATCTGATTGGCTGTCCATTCCACCTGAGGGACGACGGACCAGTTCCGGGATTCCGTTGTCGGCCTAGCCAGCGAGCTAACTTGTTTGCTAGAGGCTAACTCAAGGAGGACCTAAACGACTCACACCTTACCAGGCAAGACAGCTCTCATGTTTGGCATTAGGTTCTTACATTACCAGCTTTTCTTTGTGACTGTTTAGCCGAAAGTAGTCGCAGTTATGCTGTGAGTGAAAGCTATTCGAATAAAAGAGTGTAAAGCTACAATGCTAACCAGGTAACGTTAGCCCACTCTCTTTAGCTGTGGTAAAGAACTGAGCGGTGTCGCAAAATAACTTTCGAGGGTAGGTAAGAGCGAATAGATTATTGAGTATAAAACGCGGGTAATCGCTCATTATTGTTCATTCGTAACAAGGCATATTTGTCACTGATAGCTCGTTATGAAGAAACTTTTGTTTATTATAAGGGGTTCATGTCATGGAAGTATTGTCTTGACTAAATCCTAGCATTGCTCTTGGCCTGTTATTTGACGCCTGGTTTGAAACCACCTATGACTCAAAGATGATGAGATATTAAGCTAAATGTGGAAGATGTAATCAAGTCACCAGCTGGAAATCTTATCAGTGAGTTACTATTGCTCTGAATTGATTAGATTTTCTCGACTGGCCAATTATCGACACAACTTGCGAGCTACAGATTGTCGCGGTGACATGACAGACAGGATTTGACACGGAGATTTTAGGATTAACATCCATTATAGTCGATGGGGATTTGTTGTGGGGCAGATGAGATGGTTAACAACAGGAGCACTGACACTGAAGCCCGTCACAGCTCCGTATTTGTTAATACTGATGATTGCTGAAAAGAGGGGTGTGTCCAAACGATCATATTACACTGTTAGTCCGGGTCCGTTTTCAGTGTCTTCACACTGCACAGACTAGTTTTTCATCCGAAGGAGAGGGAAATTAGCATGATGTGTGTGTGTGTGGATTTGTGGGTGTCACAGATCCATGACACCACAGTGTTTTGAATTTCCAGTCGTGGGAAGTCTTTCTGTCGTACACCTGGGGGCATAAAGGGGACAGAAGTATTTGTAACAACAGCAAGCTTTTGACCAATTTAAACCTAATGAGTAACGGTGATAAATGCTCAGTCACAGAGCGTAACGCGAGAAAAACGCGAATAACAATTTGGCACAGTAAGACATTACTTTGACAGAGTGTTGTGAAATCACAGCAAAACTACTGCCTCTTCAGGAAAACTTTGCAAGTCTGCCCTGTAACCCAACAAGAAAATAGGATTTGTCCTGTTGTTTAAACATGCAAAGGGAAACATGGACATTTCCATACAAATTCATGTTGGATCTTGTCTTCTGTTTTCTGTTATATGCGGTGTCACGACTATTTATATTAAACATTTACACTGCTGAATATTGTCAAAGTATTCATCATTATGTTTGTAAAATACAGTATATTTTTTAATGGTTATTGATATAGTCTTATAGTCTTAAGAAAAGTTGCATGTCCTTACAATTGAGAAGCTGACACTAGTAATTATTTGCAGTCTATACATACAGTGGACACCAATGACTTTTGTGTTCTGTTTGTTTATGTCCAGGGACATCCAGCAACTCAAAATGCCAGCGAGTGGAAGAGGACAAGAGAACAAAGTGGATTAGACAACATAGTACAGAGAGTGGACACGCGAACAAAGGACAAAAATGTGTCAGACAACATAACATCACTGCTGCACATGGCCTTATTTAGGAGATGCAGAATGGGAAAAGAGGTCTATCTGCAGATAATTTGCAGGTTTCAGAGGTCTCAACATGCAGCCCCGGCAAAGTGCAGTGACACCTCTGTGACACACACAGGGCTTCTTTTTGGAATGAGTTGATTTTGTCTCTATATTGGCACAAAGACTGAAGGCAGTGGTCTCAAAAGTTCCAGGGGACTCTGCTTGGTTATATCTTATTTATAAAGGCATTTTTTTCAGAAGTTATTTGAAAACAAATTCCAGCTGGACTTTTGTTTGATTTGCGCCACTTCCTACAACGGGTTCAAAAGTGATTTTGTTTGTTTAGTTGTGTCCCCTGCTGTCTTCGTTTGAAACGCTGGAACTGTCCCTCTTGTCACAATCCTCAGTTTCTTCCACCCACCCAGTGCCTAAATAAGCCCTCTCGGGACAATCACAGAAGTCATCAGCAGCTGCTATGCTCAATCCTCTGCCTGTTCTCCTCCTTGTGCTTGTGCTCTCAGTCTGCTAGCAGTCTACCCACTACCTCTTTAATTTCTTTCTTTTATGTTAATTTCTCTAAGAGTCATAATCAGAACACTAGCACAGTGATGAGCATTCGTGTACACACTGAGTTTTAGAACTGGAGAGAAACCTATTAGATTGCACCGATTTTAGTTGCTTTTGCAAGTGTACATGCAACACAGTGTTTGGTGCCAGGAAACATCTTACTATTAGATTTATTTATATTCTTGCACCAAATACAGCTACATTAAAGCCATACATAAATATTTATGAATTGCCTAAACATATTTTTCTATCACATTGCTCTTGTATAGTTTTGTTTTTATATGCATCTATTAAGATTATGCATATAAATTAAATATTTACAACAAACTGTACACATGCAAGTAGAGCTGTATGTATTGCTATATGAAAAAAAAAACTGTGCTTAAGTGATTAGGTTAATGCTGTAAAATATTTTTGTTTGGTGACAAACTTTCCTTCCATTGAGTTGCTGTTTTGCATTGTGTTGATTTTCTTTTCTAATGTGTAGTCATGGCCCCCCCCTTTTAAACAAACACCACCATTTGTTTACCTGTAAAACACACTTTACAGTAGGTAGACAGTAGCTATCTACCTCTCTATCGTCTTTCCATTTATCTCTGTCTCTGATGCCGGGGTTCAGTGGTGGGGGGATTGGGGGAGGAGTGGGTGGTCCTGCTTCTGCTCCTCCCCGTCCATTTCGCCCTAGCCGATATGTCCCAGTGTCTGCAGCCACCACTTTCCTTGTTGGATCCACCACCCTGTTCTTCTGCTTCACGTGAGTATCTCTTGCTTCATCTCTCTCATATATACAAACACAATGACATGTAATGCCAACATTGTGTCAAAAGCCCACAAGGAGTATTTATTTATTATTAGTAAATGAATTTGAGCACACTTGTGTACTTTTTTGCTGCATCTTAGTATTTGTGTCTTGAAAAGACCGCAGCAATTTGTCAGACTATGATAGTGCTGATTTCGGCAAAAACATGCCAAACCCTTTATGCACTTACCTTATCTCAAGGAGATTGAATCGAACGCATCCAAGAGGCTTCATCAGTTCATGCTTGCATGAACTGATGAAGCCTCTTGGATGAGAGGTGAAACGTCTTCAAAAAGGCAAAAACCAAAAATCCAGTACCGTTCGATTCAATCTCGATTCAATAGCTATGACCTGGATGAATGAGAATATTCACAGGCTTGCACTTACCTTACTTTTCCTGCTCTCCAGGTGCCCCTGGTTGTCAGAGTACTTCTCCTCTGTCATCCCCATTTACAATGCCGTGATGTTCCTCTTCACCCTTGCCAACTTCTGCATGGCCACTTTCATGGACCCTGGAGTCTTCCCCAGAGGTAAACACACAGTACATGGACAGCGTTGATGTATTTGTCTTGACCCTTGTTTGTCCTGTTTCTAAGTAATTATGATACAATACCCTTTAGTACATAATAGAGAAAAGTTGAGTCAAAGAGTTCTCAATATTGGTAAAAAAGGAGATAACATACACAAGAAATGGAAATAATTAGTAGAGCTAACGCAACGTGAATGGTGATCTTGTGTTATGATATGGGTACTGGCTCAGTGTGTCTCTTCTCTTAAAGCGGAGGAAGATGAGGACAAAGAGGATGATTTTCGTGCTCCGCTGTATAAGACAGTGGAGATCAGAGGCATCCAGGTCCGCATGAAGTGGTGTTCCACGTGCCGTTTCTATCGCCCGCCACGCTGCTCACACTGCTCAGTTTGTGACAATTGTGTGGAGGTACACAAACACACACACCTGTTTCTGCTGTGCATTCAAAGTAAAAAAAAAACATTTAATGCAATTATGTATGAATATTACAAGGAGTGACTCATTATCTAAGATCATAATATGCTCTTTAATATTATTATTATTATCACATATTATGTGAGCAGAACATCTGCATGTGTCTATAATTGTTCAAATATTTATGTAAAAATGCATTAATATGTGACCAGTACTAATTCTGAAAACCCATATCGTATTTGTGCCGTGTTTTTTAGTTTTAATTTTTCTAAACCCCTGTGTGACTTGACTATTCAACCTAGGTCTGTCCTGTTTTTTGTTTTGAAGAGCAACAGAGGTAGAGATCGTGCGCCTCATCAATAGGTTCCTCTCTGCCATATCTTTACTGATACTGTTACCTTTATGTTGTCATTGTGCTCTCTCAGGATTTTGATCACCACTGTCCATGGGTCAACAACTGCATTGGTCGGAGGAATTATCGCTATTTCTTCCTTTTCCTGCTGTCACTTACCACCCATATCATGAACGTATTTGGATTTGGCTTGGTTTATGTCCTACATCACCGCCAGCAGCTGGATACACCACATGCTGCTGTCACGTATCCTTCACTTGGCATTCTGCAGTCTTGAAAATGTAGAACTCTTTATTTTCCTTTCCCTTTTGCTGGATTAGTTGTCATCGCCTTGACTCCTCCCAGTATGGCTGTGATGTGTGTAGCTGGTCTGTTCTTTGTCCCAGTTGCTGGCCTGACTGGGTTCCACATTGTGCTGGTTGCTCGTGGTAGGACCACAAATGAACAGGTACATACATGAGCTACTTGTGTGTATCACATTCTGTATTATTTACCTCAGTTAATGTAGACAAATGTTTTCTGTATTTTTTATTATTAATGCTGTGTTCACGCGGACTGAATAATTGTCTCTCCCATTTTTTTTATCCGTAGGTGACAGGAAAGTTTCGAGGTGGGGTTAACCCTTTCACCAACGGTTGCTTGAGGAATATTTCACATGTGCTTTGCAGCTCCCAGGCCCCCAGGTCAGCCTTCTCTCATCTGTTTGCTGCACACCATTAACAGTCCACAGCTGTTCTATTTCCACTGCCTCTTTCTTTCCACTGCCTATTCTCTTTCCCCATTTCCTTCACTTTTAGTTGCTTCTGGTGAGAGATTATGTTTGTCAAAAGATATATCGTGTATTCATGCTTGCACAATTTTAATTAAAATTTCAATGTATTTGGATGTTCTCCTCACAGATATATGGGCCGGTGGCAGAGCCCTCAATCAGTGGAAATACAGCCACCATTTCTTCGACCACCTTTAACTGAGGCTGAGCTGGAAGCCAAGGTTCTGGACAATGGCATCCAGAATGACCGACATAGTGCCAGGGTGAGTGATAAAAATACACAGTCTACATGTGGACTGTTTGGTTTTGATTGTTTGTTAAACTAATTGAAGATAAACTGTCAAATTATTCTTATCATAGATATCAATTAATAAGTATTGTAGAGAAGGGAATTACTTTCCATTACCTTTCTGTGTCTTCCAGTCTAAGAGCAGTCTAGATCAGATGGAGAGCCAGTCAGCTGATGCAGAGCCTCCACCACCTCCAAAGCCAGAACTGCGTTACCCCGGTCTGCCTCGTGCTGACACAGAGGGTGAGACATACACAAATACTCACACATAGATGAACCTAGGTAGTTGCAGGTCACCTTACATGTCAACATTTGAGTGTTGCCATCAAGTGCAGCCAAGGTACTTTGAAGTGTTTTCCCTCATCTTTAAATGGATGCATGTTTGTTTTTCCTATCACTCAGAGAGCAGTTTGTTGACAGAAGCCCCACCTACACCATCAATGTTTAAGTACCGACCAGCTTACAACAGTCCAGGGAGGAACCACACTGGCCTCACACACCCCAACAAGGTACATGTCAATTAACTCTGCACAATTTTCAAGGTATTGGGTATTAACTAGTAACAACATTATGAAGGTAGTGAAAACAGAAACACAATCACTTTTAACTCATTAATTCATGTTAGTATATTCTTTTACATGAATATAAAAGTTTTATTGTTACAATTATTTTTGATTTATTTATTTAGCTGAAAGCTGTTTTGCAATTCATTGAAGACAAAGGGGTGTGCTTATGCTTACCGCGCTCACAAGAATTAAAGAGGGCAGAAAAACAATATCCCATAGATTACAGTAACAGATGGTCTGGCAGCTGTTGTGCCCCCACTTCGAATTTCTTTTGTGGTAATTCCATGCCCCTGTTTTTTTGTTTTTACTTTAAATTGATCATTCAGTGGCCATCGATTGATCAGTAAGTCTCAGCTAGTGTCATTTGTGTCTGTATCCCTTTGGCTGTCTCTGTGTTTGAGTGAAACTATCCTTACCCCTGAGACTGCATTGACTGGAATGTGTAGTTTGTGTACTGTATGTTTTTGTATTTCCATTGATGTGTTGAAACATAGTCTTTGACATGCAGTGTCAGTGCTTGTTCAAGCCAGTTAATTTTTCCAATCCAATAGTGCGATGATGGATTTGAGTACTGGTCAAGCATCCAATTTCTCCCTACCACTATTTCTGTTTTTTTCAGTTTTTCTTTCTGTTAGAATATATCACTCAGTACTTTACGTTCCCATGTTTAGCATTTGTAAGCGATCTACAAACAAATGCAAAGTTTAGTTAGACTGCTTATAAATGCTAATCACAGAGATTTAAAGTAAAATGTCACCAAACATGGTTATTTGTGATATATTATCTATTCCTGAGGTAACATGGTAATGTTGATCTCTCTTCCCCTCTTTATCACACTTCTTCCCCTCTACCACTCTATGGCTTTTGTCTATTTCTCCTGTCATGTCTCCTCAGATGATTCGTGGAGAGAGTCTAGACTCTCCATCTCCCTCTATCCTTCAGTCCAGTCGACAGCCTAGCTATCGCTCAGAGCCGAGCAGTCTGGACGGGGCCACAGTGGTGGGGGGAGGTGTAGGGGTGCGCAGAGTGGGAAGGGAAAGGGGAGAGGGCCCCGGAGGTTGGACTGCTGGTGGGGTGTCAGGGGGCATGTCTGGCTACTCCTTGACTGGGCGCTCCTACACCTCCTACCCTTCCTCTCTTGTCCTGTCCACTGGTGGCTCGCGCTCTTCCAGTCTGCGCTCAGCGCATACAACACATAACCCACTGGCCACGCTCCAATCAGAAGGCACCACAGACACAAGCTACAAAAGCCTGGCCAATCAGACGCCTCGGAATGGCAGCCTGTCCTATGACAGCCTACTGACACCATCCGAGAGCCCAGAGTTTGAGTCAGCCGCCCATGAGCTGTCACCACAGAAGCATCATGCTCCATTTTCCTCAACATCTATAACAGGACAGCCTGAGGTGGTGTCACCCAGTACCCCGCTTCAGGGCTACATGTCGCCCTTCCTCTCAGCTCAGATCGCCCAGCAGAGAGAGGGGCAGCTGCTCCAGGGCTCTGCCACTTTCTCCTCCCCTCACAGAGCCTACCTGCGTGCCATCAGCCCTCCCCCTTCCTCCTCCACTGGGCCTCCGGAGACCCAGCACCTGCTCCAACATAACCAGGACTCCTCTGCCAGAGGCCCTCGTCTTCCTTCTTCCTCATCCTCATGCCCTGGGGTTCGCTCACTTGAATCCCCTGTCTCCCCACCACCTCGTGGCCTCTCCCTTGGCAAGTCTCAGACTTACACTGGAGAGACAGGTCCTCAGCACAAGCCTCGACCTGCAGGAGGAGGCACTGTGCAGGGGGGTGGGGGAGCTGGAGGAGGGCAACAGGCTCCGCAGTGAGTAGTGATTAGCCTCCAAATCCTTTAGCCTGCTGCTCCTTCTGCTCCTTTTCCTCCTAATCCTCTTCTTCTTCCTCCTCTCTGATTTGTGTTAGCCCTCCTCTTCCTCCCTGATCTGTGTGAGTCTTTTTTTTTCCTCTTCCACTGTTTATAGCCAGTCTGTCATTGTTTGAGGCTCAGCAGTGTGTATGGAAGTTTTATTGGGTCAGGTGTTGGTATGTGTGGATGAGTGTTTAAGCCACGCAATAATGTGTTTAGCTATGTGAATGCATGCCTGGCCAAGCCAGTGTTTATCCTGTCTTTGTACTTTCCATATTATTCAGTTTAGTCACCAGATGCCTTATAAGATCATTGGTAGACAAATGTTTTGCTATTTGTGCTCATTTGTTGTTGAAGTAGAACCACTCACCTCCGCATTCCTTTTCTTCTGCCCTCACCCTTAATATGTCTCCCCCACACTCCTGCTCTTACCCTCCTGATGGCTTTCCAATCAGATTCACATCTCGTCCAGTCTTGGCCAATCACGCCACATCCAAACCAGGGGGAGGGGTAAAGAAGGTGACAGGCGTTGGAGGGACCACTTATGAGATATCGGTTTGAATGACAGACGACCTTCATGATCTATCACGAGGGGGGAAAAAGTCACTGGACTACTCTCACTTGTCTCTTCATTGAGCTGGACACTATCCATGACTGCAGGCTTCTGGAAAATGATGGTTTTCTTCTGCAAAGGATTAAAGGAGCAATCCTGCCTGGTACTCAGTTTGTTGCTTTGGTAACACCACTGGCCCTTTGTCTGTGCCAGTGTTTCAGTTTTGAACAAAGAGGAATTGGGGACACTGGTTTATTTTAACAGGACTAATTTGTGTCCATTAAACCACTTTGTGAGCCATAGACTGATTTGACAGCTGGGTACAGATATGTCTATAGAACATGCATCGCTATTCGCTGATATGCTGTTTTACTTTCGTACATTAGCACAGTACAGAGTACAAACAGCTTAAGGAAACAGTGTCCACCACTTAAGGAAAGGATGACCTTTATCCGGTGGATTTCAAATTACAGAGGGAGGATTTAAGACTGTTGACCAATTGACATGCTTCTTTTCCACCTTCTGGATGGACCACACAGCCTGTTGATGGGTATGAGATGTGGAGAAAAGAGTCCAACCTATAAACAGTATAATTTAGTTTTATAAATCTTTTTTAAATATTGTTTTATATACATGTATAAAATCTTACAAATGAATATCGGGTCAAATTGTCAGGTATTGAAGACTATTAATGAGGGTGGCAGATGTACTGTGTAATTATTCATGAAAGCGATTTCAAATCAGTTGCCTGTTTATTGATGGCTGCATCAGCCGCTCATGAGCTCTTGCTGGATCTCTCATCGTCCAAAGAGAATGATGATCGTTTGTCGACAGCTGATGTGGCAAATCTTTGAGCTTGATTATTAAAAGCCACAAAGAAATTTCTGAATCACAATTCCAGCACAAGCATCTCTGTGGAATGTACGCTTGTATTGTTTTCGCTAAAGACATTATGCAAAATCTGTTTGTAGCTTTAAGATCAGTTTGCCTTTTTGGTGTTTTTTTTTCCTTCTTTACTGTAATCTTTTGTCTGTCTTTCAAGATGCTAGTAGAAACTGTAACTGATGGCCAGCCAAATATGGGCAGTGAGGGAAGGGCTTATTTATTTGACTCAACAAGTCGATCTTGTAGTTCTGGACACATTATTAAGAGAGAGGGAGAGCGTGCGGAGGAGGAAAGTTATGAAATGAAAATGTAAATGCAATATGCCACTGAGTAGTTCATTAGGGAGGGACTCATTTGCAAGTAGTAACTGTTTTTTTATTTAATTTAATTTTTTTTTTTGCCTTGAGACCATTCAAATTGCAGCAAGTGTGTTATTTTTTATGTTTTTTTACACTTTTCTGAAAAAGAGGTTTTGATTGACTTGCAATTTTTTTAAATAATTATTTAAAGATATAATTTTTCTTTACCCAAAGCCATGTTGAGAAAAGAATAATTACAGGAAAGGAGGAGATGTGAGTCTCTCAGGATTTGGCAATGCAGTAAATGGTGTCTTTAATATGCTTTTCTGTCAAGGCCCACAGCAGTGTTTGCAGCATAATGTCAGTGCTGGCTTTAAGTAGCACACATCTGGGGGAATGTACATGCTTGAAGCACACAAGAACCATCGTCCATTTCTAGCCCCCGTCCCCCCGCCCTTTCCGGCTTTGTCTACCGTATGCATGTTAATTTTGTTTGTTGTGCTGGATGCTTCACTGGTGTGCATACTTGTGAGAATATTGTCAAAATGTCATACAAGTTCATGTGTGGGTGGTAACAAGAAAGGAAGCATCATTAATGGCACCAGCAGCCATAGTACGGAGATTAAGAGAACCAGTGTTACTTTCTTCCTTCTCTGGCCAAGGATGGTGACCATTGAACAACTTGAAGTTATTTGAGTATAGTAATTGAACTTCTATGTGAGATAAAATATCACTATTGTGGGCTGTGATGAATGAAATGAGTTTCACAACTATCTGTAACAAGTACATTAAAGACAATTCCAAAATGGCCTTAAGAACCTTTTCAGAAAAAAGTCTTCTCAGAATAAAAGGTCAATCTGATGAAAAAGTGAATGAATTATGAATCTTATCTGCACAGTCATTTTTATTTGTTTCGCCTCTTACCTTTGACTTTGGTTTTAAAATATGAGACATTAGTAAACGCAGCAGTTGCACAATACAGGCAGTAGGTTCACATGCAATGGTAAACTGTTGCCGAAAGTAGCCACAAAGTCGTTACAAAAAAGTTTTGCTCTTGCATAAATTAAAGTCTGTAACAAAATAAACTCAAATCGGGGTTCGACGTTTTGCATGACAACAGTGAATCATAAGCATCGTACCCAGTCAGACCAGTGAAGTGTGGCCCAGCTTATTTGGGTATTAATTTGCAAACAGAAATCACATCAGCAGTGGCTGAACCTGTTTTCCCTCTCTCCTTTTCCATAATATTTTGGACTTAAGCAATCACAAAGCATTGCACTGTTAGAAGAAAAGGAAAGCTGTCATGCATTCATCATCTTCACTGGTCTTTCTTGCTTTCTGTGGGTTGCTCTGGGGTGTTATCATGAAGCTTGTTGCTGCCCTCCTCTGGCAGAGTTTTTCCCTGCTCCTCTACCTTCATCCCATGAGCTTTGTTTAGCTTCTTGGATTTCTGGAAGAGCTCGTTGAGGTTGAATTCCCGGATTATGTTTTCCTATGAAAGAATAAGCGTCATTAGCATGTGACGTGTGAATGTCTACACTGCACTATATGAGTTTGTGACGGAAAAAAAACACACCTCATTGAATGTCCAAGATACTGCTCTTCCTTTATTGTCCACCATTGGACGTCTCATTATTTCTTTCCCGCCTTGAAAAAGCAGCAGTGAGGGCAGCTGCTTTGCCAGAGGGGAAGTGCTAACTCTGTACCTGTTTAGAAATAATGGTGTAGTCAATCCATGTCCTGATAAGGACTGTGTGGAACACATTGTAACAGCTGTGGCTCACCTCTGTGAAACCTCTCCATAACGTCCAATGTCCACCTTCCCAAATCTGAGTCCAGCACAGTTATACCTGGGGGTGAAGGAGAGCGAGAGAGATGTTTGGAAACATCTCAGCCAATCATAACTGAACATATTTTAATAAAATAATAACCTAATTCAAGTGACCAGAGCTGAGAAACACCAACATTTTAACCCTCAGTGTCTTGATTAGTGGAATTGAAATTATTTCCAGAGACGTGTGAACACATTTTAATTAATCAGTGACGTAGTTTCTCACTTGAGAGAAAGGTCAGCAAAGACGGGAGCAAAGGACTGGCATTCTGAGGACCAGTTGGCATAGAATTCGACAATCCAGGTGACACGGCCGTCCCTCTGCAGCTCCTCCTAGTGACACAATACCACGGAACTAGATTAGAAGATTAGAACATATTGCCCTGGAGTAGAACTCTTATTTACAAGCACACTCACGTCTATGGTCTTGTCACTGAAGTACTTAATGTACTCTGGGCCCATGTAGAGAGGAGGCTTACAGGTCATGACGAATGCTGGAGACAAAACATTTCAGGTGAAAAACGTTTTTTTACTGTATGAAAACAAGTTCAAATCTAAGTTTTACATATTCTGAACCCACACAAAGCTCAGCTTGGTCTCACAAAGCGACAACCAATGCATAAAAGCTTTGTTTCAACTATAACTGCGGTTAAAGAAGTCACAAAGAGCATCATCGGCATCTCTTCAAATGGAGGTGATGAGCGACAGTATTTGTTACAAAGGCTATGAGGTGACTGACCGACACACAATGCCAGGTACAGGATGCCGAGCCGAATGTCCAGCCTGAAGAAGAGGATGACGTTGGCTACTTTACTGAACAGGAACAAGTTGCCGATGTGCTGCTCCACTGTGACTGGGGGAGAGAAGAAGAAGGAAAAAGGGAAGAACACTGAATGCAGCAGCTGAATAACCTTCAGTGTGCTGACAAGGTCAGAGGAAGGCCGGATTTCACTGCAACTTTAATGTTTACACAGCAACGGAACAAGGTTTCCTGCAGGGCTTCTCAGAGATATGAAGTAGTTACACATTAGACCATAAATACCTATTTGGCTAAAGTTTAACACCTAAACATTGGATAGAACTACGCCAGTGATTGTGTTGGTGCACATGATTTAGGCAAAGTGTCTGTGATAAAGACCATGGTAGATACTGGCTCCTGAAATGAGCATCACTCTGTGACGGCCACTTTAATGATGACAGTGTTTGTAGTGTAAACAAACACCTACCATGACATCAGCTGGTTTACACATAAACAAGAGGCGGTTTTCTTGTGACTTGGCTGGATTTTGAATTAGATTAGCTGATTAGGCAAACGGTTTGCTAACTGATTATTAAAAACCGACTAGACACCAGCATAAAATGTGATTATTGGTTATTTTTTGTGTGTTTTTTTATGTTACTCTTGTTTTTGAACTTTTTTCCAACTGATTGTTGATGATCAGATATATTAATGATGAAAATAATCTCATACTACTAACTCATCTGAGGTTTTCCAAGTGACAGTCAAGCAGTTCTATGAAATAAATCAATACAAAAATAGTCATATAACAACATGAGTGTGAGAGTGAGTCCCGGCTGGGGTTGTGGGTTACTTACTGGCCCTCCTGTTCTTCATCATCACTATGGCACTGAGAAACATGAGGATCTCCAGTTCTCTCTGGAAAACAAAAGGACACATGAAGCTGCTTTGTGTGAGTCCAGTGAGTAAGTCAGCAGGCAACACAGCCCTGCAGCGCAACACAGCCCCCCGCGTGCTCACCCAGTCAAAGTCGCAGGAGTTGCCGTCCTCGCGCTGGGTCGCCAGGTGCTCGCACACACCTGGAGCCTTCCTCACCACCAGGAAGGCGACGGTCATGAGGAAGGACGTGATATAGTACGGTCTCAGCAGCCATTTGTAAATCTGAGGTAAGTGGTAGAGGAAAGTACAGACTCCAGTGATTAGACCCATGGTGACCGGGGAGCACGAGGTTAGAAGAGCAGTGACAGCTGGACGAGCTGACAGTGCAGCTCAGCTCACCGAGCGCCCCTGCTGCCTTCAACTGCGCCTGCGCCAAATAATACAGCTTCGCAGTTTCTGGACACGGCCGCTTGCCGTAGATGTGGCTCGTCTTAAATTCACAGTTTTCTGTAGCTGAAGGAAATAAGTCTGAGTAAGCTAGTGTAGCTTAAAGCGAAAAAGAATGGAAATTATGGGGTACAGAGAAAAGAAAAGAAAAGAAAAGAAAAGAAAAGAAAAGAAAAGAAAAGAAAAGAAAAAGATGAATAAAAAACATTGATAGCAGGGTTAAGAGTCTGTGGTGGTAGAAGATTTTCTTTCAATACCGGGTTATTTAAAAAAAATGCTTATTATGATGGGTCAGCTTCTCCGTCACAAAATACCAATAATGCAGTGGACATTTACCACCAGCAGGTGTCAGTAAGGCAACAGCAAAGAGACACACTGCCATTACGCAGAGAGGAAGAAGAAGTCGATTTGGCGGGTGCTGCAAAACATAAACAGAGACAGCTAAAAATGGAGAACGAAGTGGTAGCTCAAAAAAGATACGATCGATAACACCGTTGAAAGCCAGAGCAAAGAAACCACAGGCGAGGTATCTTCAAACCCTGGAGCTGTTTGTAAGCCGCCCGAGGAGAGCGGAGCTCGGTATAACAGGCTGAAGCTCTTCGACAAGGTGATGCAGAAGAGCCTAGATAAGTTCATCGACCACGCCAGGTACCAAGAGATCCTCTCTGTTTACACCGTGTAACTGTAGTACTGATTTATTGGTGGCCAGCACTAAATATTACTGGAGTTTTACAATATAGTCACAAGAAAATGTATTTATTCAAATTTAAAAAAAAAGACGATGCTGCACTATTTTGCAAATACTACATTGCTTGTGGATTTGTTTGTAAAGAGCATATGTTTGTTGAAGTTGAGTAATCGATCTGTTTAATTGTTTCGTCTTAATTAAAATGAATGTTATTCATTAAAATTAGTCAAGTAAAAGCAAATAATCTTTAAATTTTAGAGGGTGTTTTTGTTTTATATGTTTTCACATGAGAAATTGCTAACGAGCTGCTGTTATCAACTTATGTCAGTATTAGACTCAGTCCAAGGCAACTGTCTGTTGCTTAGACAACCTTCACTACACAATTGACTTACATTGCTTTCACCAACAGTTTTAACAGATTTGCCAGCATGTTTCGTCCGCTGTACAAGAAGAACCCTCAGAGGATGGAGAACATTCACAAACAGTTTATAGAAGAGCTGAAGAAGTCTATACAGGTTTGTAGGTCAATATATTTATGCAACTGTAAACTGTTGTTTGTATCATATACAGTACGTATTGTCTCGTTGTTTATACTGCTGCTTTTATCTGTGTGAAGGACGACATCAGCAGACTTATTGAAGAAGGGCGGCTAGAAGTCAAATTGAATGAGCTGGACAAACTGGAGCGTGCAGCTAAGAACAATCCAGAGCCTGCATGGTTAGCTAACAGCATCATCAGTTCTTCACCCTATAGGACTCTGCTGTGAAGTTATAGTCACATGTTTATACTAATTCAGATGCTTTTCAATCTTTGACAGCATTGAAATGCTGACACCCATCCACTCACTGTCACCACAGCTTGTTGTAATCATTACAGTAAATTACTACAACGTTGATGTGTCAAGAAAATATTGTCCAGACAATATTTTCTCATATGCCCTATAGTTTACAATTATGGGTGCTGGCTCTTCTTCATTGTACAGTATACCACCACTACACTATTTTCATTATACAATGTGATTAAAAAACAATTTATTCTAATAATTTACAATCTCACTTGTTTGATTAGGCGACCAAGTGGGGTTCCTGAGCAGGATTTTTGCAGTTTCCTGATGCCCTACTATCAGAAGCAGGAGGCATACATGCGACTGGAGCTGAAGAAGATCCAAGCAGAGAATGCTGCACTTGCACAAAAGGTTCTGGCTGGCAGAGAGAGTATTACTCAGACTGAAAACTGCATTTCAGCAGCTGTTGATGAGTGGAAGGTAAGAGGGGAAAGGTTGAAGATGAAGTAAAAAAGTAAATACACCTCTCTCTAACCGTTCTTGCAACTTGATTTGCTGCATTTCTTTTACTTTTATTGACTTGTTCTTTTATTTATAGCTTTGTTGTTATTGGACCACATTTGATGACTTTTTACTAATTGCGAAAGATCAAAGCATTTCTGATCACATCATAACCATAATACATTTTGCTTTTGCTCTCCCTTTTAGGCATCCGTCACAGAATTTGAAAGGCTGGCGTCTTCTCTCTGTCCTGCTGGTATCTTTGATGTCTGATCTTCAAGTTATTATACAAATCTACTAATTGAAATGTACATAAGGAATTTGTTGACTGTGCCTGTTTGTATGAGGAATAAACTTGTAATTTGGGTAATAAAATGAAGTTTGTGATATCACTGATTACATCCCTCTGGGCCTACAGACACCAGTCATTATGGTACAGTGCGTGTTTGTGTGTTGTATTACGGTAAGTGGGCCATGACAATAATGTCACAAAGCGGTGATGAAGGGCTGAGTTGTGAAGTGCATAGTAGGGCAGACTAACAGTTAAACCCTTCAGAAACAATACCGGAGCATAGAGTCGAGGTGACCGGCGTTTTCTTTCTATATCAATGTGTTGTTCGCGATAGATATGACGGAAATGTTTTCAACTCTGTTCGGCCAAAATGAAGCTCAGGGACCGTCCGGCTCGTCGTCTCTGGGTTTCGGACCGGGGAAACCTCCGCCGCCTCTCCCGCAAAACCAAGTCTCCCTGGCGGGGCAGATGCCACCGCAGCTCGGGGATGACGGGCCTCCCCTGCGGAAGCCTGGAGCCATGAATGAACCTTTCTACTTACTACGGGAATTACCAGGTATAGTACGACTCTTTAGTACCGCGTGTTTTTTATGGTTTTTGTTTTGTTTGTTTTTTTAATTTAGATAAATTAAAAAAGACCCTCCAATTGGTTGCTTAGCAGTTTGTAAACGACACTAGCCAGCGTTAGCTAACAAGACAAGTGTCCCAGAAGCTAAGTATTAGCTTACTTGTTTTTTTTATGTATTTTGGCATTTAATAGTAATGTGACATAAAAAGGCTTCGAATAATAAATTTCTATCATTGTTTAGCACTAGTTTGCTTTTCGAAGTGGGACATTTTGTCACTGCTGCAATCACTAGAGTGAGTATCCCTTAGCTAACATAACATCAGCTGAAATGATCCCCTAGCGATCATTTTTGCCACCTGATTTCATAGAGGTATAAATGGCTTATTTGTGATTGTGGTTTATAGCGGTCGATTTGCCTTTATTGATATGAACCTGTTTTTAGTTGGAAACGAGTTAACGGGCAACACCAACCTCATTACGCACTACAACCTGGAGCACGCATACAACAAGTTCTGCGGGAAGAAGGTGAAGGAGAAGCTCAGCAACTTTCTCCCAGAGTTACCAGGTGGGTTCATGTAACACACAGTCAGTCAGCTCTATCAGACTAAATAAACGCAGACGGGATAGTGATTTATGTTTTACGCGTGTATTAAGTTTTTATATTTAGCTTTGACAGTTGCTTATTCTCCATTGCTTTAACTCACTGTGGGAGCATCAGTTTGCAAATGTGTCTTTTATTGAAAGGGTCAAACCAACACCGAAACTTTCAGTACTAGGAACTATATAACATTGATGGTGGCTTGATTCAGATTGTAATGATTCCATCATGCAGTGATGGAATGACTCATTCCAAGTTGTTTTTCCTCCTGGTTGCTGCAGGTATGATCGACTGTCCAGGCACTCAGGACGGCAGCTCATTGCGTTCCCTGATTGATAAGCCTCCAGTGTGTGGGAACTCTTTCAGCCCACTGACCGGCGCACTACTCACAGGCTTCAGACTGCATACAGGACCGGTACTAACTGACTGCAATACAGACAAAAACATATGCATATTCACAAGATGTCACACACATTTTATTATGCTTACTGTATTGATATAATATTATGATAGTAGTTTGCTTTTAGTTTGACTCTTCCCGTCTGGCTGAAACTGGTATTTGTCATGTTTTCATTATATTGTTCATTTATAAACTTACATGTATGCCTGTATTTGTTTGTTGTTTTTTGTTCAGCTCCCAGAACAGTATAGACTGATGCACATACAGCCTCCAAAGAAAAAGAGCAAACATAAGCACAAACATCATCGACCACAGGACCCACTACCACAAGGTATATTAACTATAGCTGCACGCATACCTACTGCTGTGCAGAAACACAAATTAAGGTAACATGTTGTCAGGCCACTGACCTGCTGATTTTTTATGTCACAGAAACTCCATCAGACTCCGATCCCAAGAAGAAGAAGAAAAAGAGGGACGATGATCCAGACCGCAAGAAAAAGAAGAAAGACAAGAAAAAGAAGAAGGTACAAAAATGATAATGTGATGAAAATCATAGTGGTTCAGTTAAGTGTCATTATGGGTTCCAGGGGATCTTTATAAACCCTTATCAAGACCTTAATCAATCCAAATCAGTAGCTCAACTCACATTTTCTGTAGTGGGATTCCCAACATGTCCACTAGGATTAAGCTTCAATTGTTTTGTTGGTGCTGTCTTCTTCCAGAACCGCCACAGTCCCGACCACCCCGGCCTCACTGGATCACAGCCCAACAGCAACAGCCTCAGATAGACAGCAGCCCACTGTGTGCATGCCTGTGTGTGAAAGTGTGTGCGAGTGGTCATTTTGTAACAGGATGTGTGCGTGTGTTTTAATTGTATTAATTGAGACTGTGATGGATGAATGAGAGAGGGGACGAATCAAAGGATGCAAAAAAGGTTGTATGATGTACGTCAGAGTGAAAGCTGCAACACAGTGGTAATGCTGGTAATGAGAGGAGGACATGTTACAGAGCAGTGTAAAAGGCAGAAAGATGCTGATGAGCCATCTGGTTTTATGGAAGAGTGAGTTAGCACTGTTTGTGTCGCTCTTTGATTTTGTTGTTATATCTTTTGACCGTAATGCCAAACTCAAATAAACATTGGTGTCTCATTTTAAGACATCTTTTATGGGGTTTGGATGTTGAATTTGTGGTTTGTTTCTGTTAATATGACCGACTTTGCTGCTGTGCTGGTTGGTAAAAAAAAAAGACAGTTTTCTAATATACATACATTTATTTTTCAAATGCCCAAGCCAGATATTTTGATCAAGGTCAGGAGAGAAAGATGTACATTAAACAAGACATAACCTCTGAAGAGATTAAACAAGCCTGTGTAGATGTTTATGTTTGATGTAGAGACACTGAGAAATGTTGACTTTACTTCATTCTCTTAACATTCAGTTCGTAATTAATGTAAATCCCAATTACAAAGGCACAAGTACAGTGGAGTTGCATTAAATTGAATTCTACTTTCCAGTATCAATCAGCATCGACACAGGTCATTACAATGATTCACTAAACAGTGATTTTGAAGGCAGTTTATGCAGGTACGTAGTCACATAGTAGGTGCTGGATGTGCTGGTACAGTGCTTTCAACATTAAATACTGTTGTGTGGAAAGAGGAAAAATATGGCATATGCCAATGGAACAAGAAAACCTTTCCAACACTGGTTGAAATGTACTTCAAGGTTTCAATACTTTTTTTTTTTCAAAAAAAAAAACAAACAGCCTCAACCGTGACCATCAAGCTGATGATCACCTCCAGACTCCAGCAGAAACCAAACATTATGACCATATACTGGTTGTTACTGCAGAATTAATGGATTGCATTGTGTTGTTTTCTCTCTCTGTGTTGTCCTGAGGAAAAGTACTGCACTACTGACTCGTTCGACAGTCCCTAATCATGGCTTTGGTTTACATATAGGAAACATAAATCTCACACTCCTGTTGCATGAAAGCAAGGTAAAGGCACAAAGTGGAAACGAAAAAGAAATGCATGAACAAAAAAAACTACTAAAGCGGACGTCACTCTGAAATGGTCAAAAAAAATTAAATGATACATTACACTTGATTTCATAAATCTACACAACACTCAGCATATGTAAAAGACAGATACAGAACATTTTTGTGATCACTTTTTACTGTGACCACTTTCAGTTTGTCTAATAAATGACATCTTTTTATTTAACTTCAAGCATCATATTTTCACTATTATATATATTATATATATATACATATATGATAGTGAGAATATAGTAAGAAAAAACCTACGTTCTATTTACAAAATACTATTTTGCTGGATATTTGTTCCAGAAGCAAAACAGAACAAAGCGGCAATAGAGCAGAACACAAAGTAAATCAAATAACCAAATGAGCTTCATATGTAATTGGCACACTACAAAGAACAGAAACAAATGCTTCCCTTTTTAATGCTACTGCAGCTTAAGTATAAAAAGACACTTAAATACATATTCTATACACACTCTAGTTCATTTCTGTGCATAAAGCAGTATTACCGTGAAACAACTCGGACATTGCATCTCAGTGTTTCAGAAATTACTCCTATTTGTCCTTGTGAGATTGACTTGTAATATGGGAAAGAAATACAAGGGATGACTATCTGAATAACACGACTATACAAGGATAAAATGCACTGATTAAATGTTTTCATTTGGGGGTGTTCGACATCTAAAGAATCAACATTTCCTAATGTGACAAAAAAAGAAAACCGATTGACATACATAGGATAGGAGATGGTTGCATAGAGACAGCACCAAAAAAGAAATAGAGGAGGTAGATATGTGTCTCTACAACCATACTATCTGTCTGTGTATGTGTGTGTCTGTGTGATGAACTTGGCTCCTAACATCTCTCCAAAACCTTCTTCGTATATACTGTACCAAACTTCTCATCTTCATATGTTTGAACTTTCTTTGCGACCTCGTTTGCTGTTACTAGTGTTGATTATTTAAAGCTTTTGCGGAGGGGATCACAGTACATTTGTGACACAACACTGATCTAGAACATTAAACTCTCCTAAAATCTTAAAGCTGTTCTTTGGTGCCAGTCGAGAATCACAAAATAGTGTTTCAAGTATTGTGTTACCTATTTTGGCTGTAGTCTGACACACAGTGGACATACCAGGATGTGTGCGTGTCTAGTCTGAGTAGCATCTATGGCTTAAAATCACACTAATTCGGCTCCTTGACACAAAGTAAATAAATAAAACGGCAACAAAAGTTGATGACACATCTCCTCTAATCTTACACTGAGTTGGCGGGTGGGGCAGTGGGCAGGGGTGGGGTAGTTTATGTTCTGATCATCCACATCATCATCTGATCATCCACTATATATATATATATATGGCACATACAAAATGAATGCTACACATTGCTCATTATCATGATGTCTAAGCCTCCACAGCAGAGAGGCCATTGTTCTGTGGCTTGAAGCCATTGGGCTCAGTGTGGTTGAGTGCCTGCGTCTCCTGATCCCTGGCCTGCTTGTCTTTGGCCTCCTTCTCCTTCCGCAGGTGTCTGCGGTGGTAGAACAGGTAACCAGGCAACAGGAAGCCGGTCAGTGAGACGATGAGCAGGCTGAGGTTGATCTGAATGACAGATTACAAGTCACAGGAGTCACCAGGTTTGAAAGTAGCCAGCAAAGGAAATGATGGTCATGCTTGATCAAATGTCAAAAGGTCACCAATAAAAGAACAACTTGAATTTCTGTCCAAGTTTTTTTCCATATGTTTTAGGCTTTAACTGTTTAACCCTTCAACATAACCACTCGACAATGTCACGGTTTAGTCGTCAGTTACATCGCTAGTGGGATTATCAATCTTTAGGGAAGCAGGTAATGAGCAAATGAAGGAGACATTATTATTGGCTTATACTGATGGTGAGATTTTGTTGGCTCAAATTGATTCTTTTCATCACAGTAAAGTCACTACAATACATTTTTTTTTTGTTCTTGCACACAATCATAGAGTGCAGGCCTGCAGAGGTAAGAGTGGGTCCTCACCCAGTAGGGGTCTCCTTTCAGTGGTCCCACCATGGCGATGAAAAGCGGCTGCTGCAGCAGAGCCACCACAGCGCTGATCATGGACTGGAGGCCCGTCAGTGTGCCAAAGTGGTTGGACGGGTAGCTGCGGGTGAGACACTGTGTGATTACAAAGGGTTTGAAGCCTGTCAACATTTTTACACCCTCTCCGTTAACTTACACAGGCACATAGATAACACATTATATATTTGGGTGTGACACCAAATTTAACATCTGCCTCCTGAAAGTGAGATAAACTACGACTAAATCTGTTTTCCTCATAGAGGTGACGGGGTTGTTCGGAGCTTCAGTTTGTCGAAGCAGCAGAGCAGCACTCACACAGCAGCGTAAAGGCCTCCACAGCAGGAGTGGATGAAGCCTCTGACCATGGTGTGGAGGATGAAGGTCAGGATCTGAAGAAGAAATTAAGCAATGCAATCAGTCTGAGTGATGGTATATCTTACTCTTTGCTTGCTCCATTGCTGCTATAATGTGTTTTTGCATATTTGTGTGTGTGTGTGTGCTACCTGCAGAGGCAGGTTGTCTATGAGACAGCAGCATCCGAAAATGATCAGCAGCAGGTTGGTGAGGATGAATGCTCTCATGGCGTTGGTCACTTTCTGGATCTTACGGTCTCTTATTGGCTTCCTGCTCTGCCTAATGGGTTACAAACATAGGCGCTATGTCATTAGATGATGCCATATTTCATGTCATCGACCATAAACCACAAGCATGATGAGTACTGTATGTACTTGTGCTCTGTGTCTGTGGGAGCGGTCTCCTCTTCACACTCCTTCATCTTCCAGTCCATGATGTATCCAATCAGAGGACACGTGAGCAGACACAGCAGCTGCAGGGTGCCGAAGATGGAGGAGTAGAAACTCACTGGGGGCCACACACATGAAATCAAAAGAAGAAAAAGAAAAATATTTAGTGGTGTGTCAGACGAAGAGTTATGAAATTAAAAGTCACATTATTATATGGGCTCACCTTTTTCTTCGGCCTCAATCACCAGCTGCTCAGATGCTGAAATATTCAGAAAAAAAAACAACTAATTTCATAGAAGTTTCTATTGATGTGAGAGAAAAAAAATGAAACCCGTGAATTGTTTGGGAACTCACGATGCTGTTCGCCGTGCGTCACCATAAACTCCATCATCTTGTTCATCGCGCCCATGAAGAAGATGATCCTTAACTGGGACATGCCCATCGTAATCAGACTCCACAGGAAGATGGGAGAGAAAACAGATCGGCGAAAGGGAACTGAATCAAGAGAGAGAGGGTTATTTCCATTTTACTTATTGCACAAGGAACCTCTCAAAACCATCTGTCACACTCTGTGCTGAGGGACTCAAGCCCAAAACATCTGGGAACCACTAGTGCAGCTGTCACAGTGGTTGTGGGTGTGTTTGCTGACTTACTGGGCACAGCAGCGGGACCATTGGGGAGCTTCTCTGAGGAGTGTCGCACATCTCCATTCTTCTGACTGAGTCTCTCTCCCACGGTCTTCTGGTCGGACGGAGGCAGCTCTTTCAGTTCGAGGATCTTACTGTTAAATATGAGACACGCGTGAGGGTTGGCGGGATGAAGCGACGGTGCTGATTAATATCCCTGCACCTTGTGGTCACAGAGGTGAGGCGAAGGAACACTGACCTGTAGTCCACCTCGTCAGGCGTCGGGAAGCCTTCAGCAGGCCAGTTCAAGAAACAGTTGCAAAAGACAAATCCAGCAAGGCCTGCCCACATCCACATGATCACCTGGAAGGATACGCCTGCATCGTAGATCAGCTGAGAGGGAGACAAAGAGGGTTGATGGATTTTTATTGATAAGTTGTTTCAGCTTTGAGAGAAGCATGTGAAATATGTCAGTACAAAACGTTTTCTTTTTTATGAACGAAACCTCTGTTTTACCTTGACACCAGGGAAGGTGACCGCAGACGAAGCGTAGGAGCCGATCATCAGAGACATCACGG
Organism: Trinectes maculatus; assembly: GCA_016785345.1. Lineage (NCBI taxonomy): Eukaryota > Metazoa > Chordata > Actinopteri > Pleuronectiformes > Achiridae > Trinectes > Trinectes maculatus. The sequence continues at coordinate 59,699 of JAFBJQ010002887.1, forward strand.
TGGAGCTCAGGGCACCGAACATGTTGGGGAGCTGCAAGGACATGGGAAATGAGAAATAAAATATTTAAATATAAATCCAATACGTAAATCAACACATTAAGTTCACTTTAACGAGGCCACTGTAGAGGTGCAGTGTATTTTTACAACCAGCAGATGGCAGACAATTGCTGTATGGACAGGGAGGGTTCGCAGCCAGTAACACCTCTCTGCCTGCAGAGCAGACTCATTAAAAAATATAAGTTTCCATGTCATGGGAAACAAAGTTGTGACCCAGTTTGGGTCCTGACCCCGCAGTTCAAACACAGACTAAGCTTTGCACAGACGCACGTTCATGCTCTCATAAGCCGACCTATAGCCAGCTCTTGACGAACTTCCCCGAACCCAGCGCAGGGGCCACGCATGACACATAAGGTGGTGGGCACCAGGCACTAACACATCATATATTAGATCGGCCTATTTACAGTAGTAAGCAGCTTAGCGAACATAACAATGACCTATTGTGCCGACAGCGCACCAAGTGTCCTTTGACTGGCGTTTTAAATAGGTCAGTCATGATTACAAAATCACATGTGTGGGATTTTAAGTGTGCTGCATGACACACTCAACACTGACTGTGGATTTCCAACCCTCTGCTTTTCTCACCCCTGCTTGTGTTTATACCCCCACACTGTGTCTACTACTAATATAAGACTAATAATCTATCTATCTATCTATCTATCTATCTATCTATCTGTCTATCTATCTATCTATCTATCTATCTATCTATCTATCTATCTACCTACCTACCTATCCATCCATCCATCCATCCATCCATCCATCCATCCATCCATCCATCTATCTGGTTGCCAGGTAAACAGGGACAAAGCTGGCTGAGTCTGAGCGAGATGAGAAAAACATCCTGGAGAACACCCATCTTCATTCAGCTCTTCTGAGAATCGTAAGCGAGGGCCCTCTGAGCACACAGTGGAGTTTGCATCTCTTACTAATGTTAAAGCAAAGACATTCCAGTCGTGTGAGATGTCAGGTAACTGTTTGCTTTCAGAAGTGTGGGAGCAGCGGGCGGAGAGGTCTGTGTGCGTGGCAGAAGGCGAGCTAAAGCGTGAAATGTGTGCACGCGCATGTGTCGGCGCACGTGCCAGCAGCAGGTGAGATTCCCCTCCAGTGTCTCGCACAGGACCTTGCAGCACATGTCATGTACGCCACCTCTGCCAGGGGGGTGTCAACGGAAACACGTGACTGTATGGAGGCCCACAAGGGTCAGCTGGTGTCAGAAAGTCATAGACAGACGAGGCTCTGGCTGATCGCTTGTCACGACCGATCAGCTCAGGCTCGACTCGTGCTGTGCTCCCTCACTTGGGTGATTGAAGACTTTGGCACTGGGTTTAATGAAGGCGTAATGAGCACTGCAGTTCTGATGCAGTGCTCATTAAGGCTGATTATGATGTTGAGTGAGAGGGGGAGTGTGAGTCTCCTCTTGTGTTTGACTGATCTTCTCGAACCACAGCTGCAGCTCCTCTCTCTGTGGAGCTCCCAGCAGGAAACACCAAACCACAGCTGATTAGAGGAGGCTTCTTCTCTCCACCTCTGCCTCGCTTTCTCACTGACCGTGGACCATGTCAAAGCTCAACTCCTCTACACCGGAACAGTCCTCCAGTGCAGCTGAACTTACAAACTTACATAACACACAAAGTGGTCAGATGCATTTGATCTTGTCTTGCTATTCGTCGTCTTGCAGCTTTTATTTGTTGAGCGAATTCTGAAGCAGGTCGTGCGATGAAAACCTCCATGGGTGGTGCTGCTTAGAGCTAATTGCTTTTATTTTGGCGGAGTGGTTTTATATTATGCAAAGGAAGGAGGACGATGCCGTCACATGAGCGGTTACTGAACGTGCCTCCACAAGAACAAGTTTGAAGCGGTTCTGTGGGAATCATTCCTGCACAGTTTGTCATGTCCTTCAATTAAAAGCATGGTTCTTTGGCCCTTTTGCTGTAATTCACCGGCTCCTTCTGAGAAATCTATCTTAGTCTGCCAACTGCACGCTGTTGGTTTTAGTGATCTACGCAGTGAATGCGCTGATAAGTTGGTGAGGAGATCTTGACTTCCTCCATCAAGATCAAACGTATCACTTTGCCAACGTTCAAAGCTTTTTTCCATGATTTTTATATTTCAAACCAAAATAATATCTCAAACGCCGTTTTATCATCCATTATGAGTTGTTATTCTGAAGCACATGGTTTAATCATGAAGGTGTGTGTGTGTGTATGTGGTATTAATAATGGTTTTGTGTGTGATTAATGGAATAGAAAGAATACAAAGCGTTTCTGTGTTAGCATTATAATGAGAGTTCTACTGAAACAAAGAGGAGTTTCCATGTTGGTTGTCTTGTAAGTTACAGATAATGCCAAGAGTGTAGGTGCAGTTGTGTAGTTACTTTGCATCAGGTGAAGACAGTAACCCAGTCCCTGCAGTGTAACGCACTGCACTGATTCAACACAGATATAATCGCTGGCCTTTAGTCCACAGACAGAAACAGGTGTCTTTGTTCTTTTTTCCCCACATACATTCAGTTTCCAGAGGAGAGCGGCGTACGCCTCAGCTTGAGCCAGATGACCCTCAGCTTGGACCTTCCTTATCTAAACATCTGCCTCACGCTGCGTCTACATAAGCATGTGCCCGCCTTTGTCCGCTCACATGTGTGCACAGTCATGCCGAGTTGAAAAGGGTCTGCACTGAATTTCTTGCGACTCCCGGGCAGAACAGAGAAACACGGAACAGCAGGAAAGGGGGGAAGACAGGAGAGAGAGAGGGATGGAGGGAGGAAGTGAGAGGGAAGAGTGGAGATGAGAACAACGTGGCCTTGCCTGCTTTAAATAGAGGTGAGTGGGCCGAGCCTTTGGAGGGTGTGTGATCAGCTGCTGGACGTCATTGGTGGAAACAGAATGGGAGACTTTCCATCTGGGTAAAGTCATGTGCATCTCTGATATACACTGTGCTGTTAACGCACACTAACACACACACACACACACACACACACATGCCCTGCCAACACAACGCACAACCTAAATACTTGCCAGGACACAGGTGGCAACAATAACACACTCCTAATAATGTTGATACCAGCTGACACTTCACACGCAAATACACATGCCTGACGTGAAGGTACACAAACACAGCTCCCACTGTTGCCTCAGCTGGGACAAATAGAGGACGCAGCCACGCTGAGACTCTCAGCTACCAAAACTTTTTTTTCCCTGTTGTTCCAGGAACACAACTGCACTTTTGTGTTTTCTCAGAACACTAGTTATGTAACCAGAGACGAGCCTTTTTCTCTTCGTCACAGCTAAATTGTGTTTGGTGCCATGTTTGGTGACAAATTGTGAAAAATGCGTTACAAATCTTTCTCTTGGTATTAAAATCTCACGCGTCGCCTTTTAATTTCTTTGAAGCCAGTTGTGCGCTCATTGACCTTGTCTACTTCAAACGTCACATTTTGTCCCGAGTGTCCCGGTCACGTTAAGTGTGAGAGTGAACACAGTGTAATTCACCTAAATTGGACTGGAATTCATAATTTGGATTCCTGTGGTTTGCGTTTAGTCCCATAATGATCTCATCACACTTTAATTTCCCACCTTCATTCTCATTCCATTACCATCACAGAAGATATAAAAAGAGATATCTTTGTCCACACATGCCTTTAAGTTAACTGTACTGGAATGACTTGTCAATAACGAGCCCTGTAGGTTTCGTGTCTCACCGTGAGGGAGGTGAAGGTCAGGCAGATGCCTCCAAAGCCGTTCAGGGACAGAGCCAAGAAGATGAGCGCTGACAGAACTGCAGATCAACAGACACAAGCAGGAGAAGAGTTAGTGGGACGTTCACCCCTCTTAAAACCAGACTGGAGGACAACATGTCTGTCATGTCCCCCAATTTATTTATTTTATTATTTGTTCTCTGTCTAAAAAAACATCCATAAATTCTGTATATTCAGATATCATTTACATTTTTTATTTTTTCTTTATTGTTGTTTCTGCAGCTATAAGGTCTTTGCTTTCAAACTGCTGTTGTGAAGTTTGTGCCTCAGACATAAGCAACTTATGTAATTCATGTGTATGGATAGCACTCGTGTGTTGGCTCGTGTTTGTATTCACCATGAGGGTTGTAGGCAGAGGCAGCCATCATAATACAGGACAGACCAAAGCACGAACTGGAACGAAACAAGAAAACATTAAACCCTTGCACAATATATTGTACCATTATACAAAGTTGAAAGTCCCGCATCTACAACTTGTGTTTGCATAAACAAAGCAACAGGACAGACAACGTGTGTGTGAGCATCATGTGCCTCTACTGTGGTTAGGAGGAAAATTTTGGGAATAAAATTAGAATTACGTAGATTTTAGTTTTTTTTTTTTTCAGTTAGTTTTAGATGGAGGTTGTGGTTTTGCATTTACCTGTGATGGTTAGGCATTAGGTCAATGGGCTACAGAAGTGTATTCTGAGTTCTCACAAGTAAGACGTGGGTGTGTGTCAGCTGCTGGAAGATTAAACATACGCTTCGCTGGTGCTTTTCTTTGAGTAACTGAAGCGTACGCGGTCGTAGGCCGCCTGTGCAGCTTCTGATAAACTGCTCTCTGTTTATGTGCTATCAGCGGTCATCTTTTTATCAACGCTCAACACGTCACGCTGTGCTAACTTCACTGTTTAAACTGACTCTGACAGGGACGGAACATGTGTGTGTGTGTGTGTGTGTGTGTGGGTGTGTGGGTGTGTTTGTGTGTGTGTGTGGCATCATGTATGTACACTGCATCATAGGTCCCTGGGAAATTACAACTGTCTTCACATGCCAACACCCAAACCAAGAGGTTTTCTCTACACTAATTAAACACACTGCGCAAACACACCCTCACTACTGCCCCACCTTCATTTACTGATACGTGCACAAAAGACACAACTCTCCTGGGAATGTGATCTGTCAACTTTTTTTGGGCTGAACAATAAAGCAGGCATAGAAATGTGAATATCTGTGACTGACTGACTACTCCTGCTCAGTCAAATTCTTAGTGACAAACTATGAGAGGGACACTGTTTAGAGTCTGATGAGCCACATGAAGCATTAGAATGGAGTTGAGATTGGACATCTTCATCACTGATGTGATTGTACTGTATTTAAGATCTTTTTTTTTCAAAGCTGCACTCCGATTTTAAAAGTACTTTATTTCTTTTGTTTGAAATGTTTCGGAACATGTCTCCCTCATTCTGAGAGCTGGCTTTTTGACATTTTCCGTTGTGATGGACCAGGGCCATTAAGGCTGTAGAGCCATTACCTGCCCACAAGGCGAATTGGGCGAGGGCCAAACTTGTCCATCAGAATACCGAGTGGCAGGGTGGTGGCACTGAGCAAGAAGGAGCCAATGGTGAAGCCCAGATTCAGCATCTCTTCCTGGTCAACACAGCTCAGCCACTCCTCCGCCTCACCGCTGGAGGAGTTGCCCAAAGACACGACCACTGAGTCGTTCTCTGTGGGAACACGGGAAAATCAAATCAATTCTAACCAGAAACAGAGTCAGAGCTTCAGGTGTCTGGACCTTAGATGATTCAAGTTTATTTGATTAGAATGAAAATGCAAAAGAAAATAAAAATGCTCAACTACACAGTTTAAACTTTATACTGGTGTTGACAATCACTGATTTGGAGCATGTAAAGATTCATTTCACTAAAATACTAACTTAACATTTTCATAAAATCGGAAATAAAATAAATAAAATTCGAAATGATCAAGGTGCTAAACACAACATGCATTTTTGCTCCCAGTGCTGCGCTGTATATTTAGTCATGTGGATTTTACCTGAGCACAGGTGGGAGTAGAAGCCCTCCCTTTTCAGCATGATGAGCAAGGAGCCCCAACCCAGCAGCACAGCCGAACACAGCAGGTTTTCAATCACTGCTGTCACTGCCATCCACCAGCGCCTCCTGAAGGCCTGTATTAAGGAGGGAGCCATCGCTACCGCTCTGCAAGGAAGAAGGGAATAGTGAGACAGGATGTGACTGGTTTAGATGGAAGAATGAAATAATATAATATAAAAAGGTCAATAAACATAAACATGTCACTTAGTAACAAGACCAAAAATGTATAAACATCTCAAAGCAGCGAGCTGCTATGTTTATATGTATAAAATGATAAACGTTTCATGTCAACCAGTCGTTGAGAATAACAGCTGAGCAGGGCTGAAACAAACCTTCATTCATTCACTGTGAGAATTTTTTTTAAATTTTGTGTTTTGGGATGTGAGATCATGCCAGCACTCTCTGTTTATTTACTGACAAACAACACACTGATAAGCTGACCAAAGTTTGCAGCTCTGACGCAATTGGAAAAACCACAACACACAATACATTCAAAATCAACTATGCAATAAAATTGGGACAAGTATAAAATAATCCCATTAATAATCAACTTCAGTTAACTTCAACTAAATAAAAAACTGTGACATGTCACTATGCTTGCTTCACTGTGGAGACCTCATGTAGTCCTGCCTCAAAGCCCGAGATGGTCCTTATTATTTTTCTCCTTTCACTTAATGACCGTCCCTGTGGCCAGGCACTGTTTTGTAAATCCCAGTTGAGAACCCAACACCTTGCACTTTACTGTCCTCAGCGGTCCACCCGCTGTGCTGTCAACACAGCCGCTATTTCATCCTTGATTTGACCAGAAGAAACAATGCAAAGCTCTCTGTCTGCGTTTACTTCTGGAAATAGGGATCACATTTTAAATGGGTGACATTTCCATCTAAAAACAGCCCCCGGTTTGACTGGAGGCATCTTTCAACAGTTGAGCTTTGGCTCCCAGGGTAAATGTGGTGATTCAGCTGTTATGCAAACAACAGAGAAACAAATGACGTGACCGACTGACTAAATAAAGTCAGGTAAGTCATGGCCACCTCTAAAGTACACACCACGGGACTTTGTAGGACATCATAACCTGTGACATGAGTGAACAACACGCAGACTCCCGACATAACCACCCCAACGGGATCACGCGCACATCTGGAAAGAATCTAAACATAGGTCAAGGGTCCAAATATAACCAGCGATTACATCTGGCGGGAACGAGAGAAGGAGTGGAAAGGAAAAGAGCGTGGAAAAATGTCAGTCACTTGCAGTCAAGGTCTCAAACCAGAAACACTAGTTCTGGTTTGAGTTCCTAATGAGGGCATTTTCTTAGTGTGTGCATGTGTGTGGGTGCACGTGGAATTCTGGTGAAGAAGAGAAGATCTAATGGGACTGATTAGACTCTGCGTGTGCCCACAAGCCTGTGTGCACACCCACCATGTGCTCACAGGGGGTGTGTAACACGATTATCCATAGCTCACTGACCTGCCTTTGTGCTGAAATGAGAGTTTGAAAAGGGGGATTTCTTTGATAATTGACACCCCGCGATGGCAACCCATTCACCATGTCACACAAACATTACTCCAAAACTCAACAGAGTGGTCACAGTAAGAGGGCACTCTTTCACTCTTAAGCTAATCTCTGTGTAAAAGTAGAAAACACCAATAGACCCATTGAACACAATCATCATTGATCATATGTAAACAGATATAAATGACTGGTCCATTATAATATCATTAAGTCCAAGGTAAATTCATCAAATGTCTTGTTTTGTGCAACCAACGCTCCAAAAAATATTCAACAGTCAATTTAGAGTCTCCAATTATCCAAACCATAATATAGATGTACATGTGTTAGGATTGTGCGGAAACCCTTTTTGTTGAATGTCAACTTCTGTCTTCAAGTCGCTCTTTGTTTTGCATTTAGTTTTAATAATAAATATTTGATATCTATTTGTTGACATGATAGAGAGGAATAGTCAGACAAAATCATCTGAGCCAACACAGTTCATCAGAGCCCCAGAGGCTGGCGTCACATGGATTCGATTTGACCCTGCACCACGAGTATCAACACACAATATGCTACACATTACCCGATCAGGCTCGTCGCTGCTCGGGAGGAGACTGTGTCGCAAATGCAACGCCCCACATGACCACGGTGTCTATGTCTGTAAGAAAGGCCACGGTATCAGTTGCTCCTCAGCGAGCATTGAAACTCGGGTTATATGATCACACTCTCAGGCTGCACAGTAACACAGCAGTTACTCCATTCCACTGTGTTAACCAGCAGCTCTGGCTGATAATGAGGGGAGTCCTGGTGTTGGGACGTGAGAGGGTCAACACACAACAGACTCGCAAACAAGCCAAAACATGAAACTTTTAGTGTTGGCAGACAGATGTGATCATCTGTTACAGCCAGTGAAGTGTGTGTGTGGGTGTGTGTGTGTGTGTGGGTGTGCAGAGGGAGGTCCATACTGGGTGGAACACCATATAAGGAGGCTGTTTCCTGAAATACCTGAGTGCTGAATGATGCAATGTTGCCATGTCTCATTCTAACTGTCCTGGCCCTCCAGGTATTTATACTGGGGGTGGTTTATTCTCCGCTATACATCAGGGATCATTCTAACAAACAGTTCTTTGTGGTTCTGCACAAACAAACCGGACACAGACACACTGCTCTCACCCCCCCCCCCCCCCCCCCCCCCCCCCCCCCCCCCCCCCCGCAGGGATGATGCTGACCTTGACCAGTCCTGTTGACCAGCCTCTGTGCGACATTAGGAGGCGCGCGGTAAACGCTTTATTCTCACTGGTTTCCAAGTAAATAAACCACGAGGAGCCTCTGAACTCCGACGAGTCCGCAAACGCAACCCCCGGAGCTGCAGGGCCGGCAGGCAGCTGTCTGTCCACGTGCATGACCTCAGCCCCGGGTCCGGTTACCGGCACTGCGGGGGAGCCCTGTCCCCGAGCAAGTCTAAAGACGCGTTCACGTGCTGTCCAATAATTTCGAAGAAAGCTTTGTATTTATAAATCATCTCTCTCTCTCTCTCTCTCTCTCTCTCTCTCTCCAAACACACACACACACATATATAATATATATTATATACAGTATGTATATATACAGTATATATATATTAATGTGTGTGTATATGGCTGAAATTATTTGATGATCTGAAAAAAAACTAGTTGTAGATTATTCATCAATACTCAAACAATCATCCAATTGTTAACCCCACTTGCTATGAATCAGCACTGTGGCATTTCACCCTTCGCTGTCACCTGCAGCCAGGTGCGTCCATCAGCCATGACGACAATCCATAGCCTGGACCCACATGGACCAACAGGACTTCATTTTAAAAGAGCCCACTTCAACAGCCTTTGCCGGATCATAGAAAATCGTATTTTTAATGTGTGATCGTGAAGGCAACATATATCTTTAGCTTCCACTCCAGAACGTGGACGATGGAGACAGAGTGAAGTGGACGATACGGCGGGGTATAACACCACCACCCCCACCTCCCCAACAGGCCTCTCCTTTCATAAGAACCATAATGAAGTGGTCATATGTAGCCTAGACGGACCCCCCCTCTCCCAATCCCATCCCACCCGCCACGCGCACACGTCAAAAGCACGCGCGATCCTGCGGGACAGGGTTTGGAAACAACCTTTGTTGTAAAAGTTGTCAAACTCGGAGTGAAACGCCACGTGTGTGAGTGTGAGTGCAGCCGGTTAGTCCTGCTCCCGCTCCACAGCACAACTGTCCATACATAGTCATTACACACACACACACACACACACACACACCCACACACACACACACACACACACACACACACACACACACACACACGGAGACAACGTGGAGAGTAAACTTATTATTAAGTGTACTTACTTCACCTGTAGGTTAAGTCTTCAGAGAGAATAGAAAAAGGTCTGTTGTGGTTCTTTTAGAGGCGTTTGTTGCCCACTCTGTGAAAGAGATGAATAAAAACCTACTCTACGAGCTGATTGTTGTTTGTTTAGTTTGTGTTGACTGTGAGAGTCATCAGTCCCCTGACTAAAACCTATTCCCTCCTTTGCTTCCTTTCTTCCTTGTGCAGTTTTCGTAGTAGCCAGAGACTCCACATTTCTTTTCTCTGTCTGACTCCCCCCTTCCTCTCCTAATTTGACTTCTAATTCCCTCCCTCTTCTTATGGCTGAGGGGTGGAGAGAAGTCAACACCCTGCTGCTTTCATTCACTCTCTGGGACAACTGTCCTCACTGCAAATGTCCCACAGTCTGCAGCTCCAAATAGAAAAGTGTGCTGAATGACATTGTGTTGCGTCAGAAATTAAGTGTGATAGTTCAAACTGTACTGGTTGTCACACAATAGTAAGACTTTGTGTCCGTCATTTCACTTTAGTTCATACAACACAAAGGACACATAAAGTGTGTTAATCAATGTTAGTCTCCACAGAGATTAGGTTTGGGAAGAGTTTTTTTTTAGGAAAAAGTCAGAATTCTGACTTTTTTCTCAGAACTTTGAAATTTAAAAATATATATATTTATAAGTTAAGAATCAGCTTTTTGATCATGGATAATACCATTTAAGTGTTCTGATAGTCAAAACCAATGAAAAATCTTTAATAGCATCACACAGTGCAACATTAATAAGCCTTTCGTGTTACTGACATTTGAAACTGTCCAAGTTTTATTATTGCCACTGGCAGCAATGTGCCACATGCGTATGCAGCAGATCAAATAAGATCAGTATCCATTTTTAAAAACACTGCCACACAGTGGTTAAACTCTATAGTTCCCTTTAAACATATGATTTTCTTTTCTGGGTTGACAGAAATTGATGTACATGCCAGAGACGACGTTATGAATATATATAGTTGTATAATTTCCCAATGCTTTATAAATGTACAAAGAGACACAGAGACTGCAGTAATAGTAATAGTAATAGTAATAGTAATAGTAATAGTAATAGTAATAGTAATAGTAATAGTAATAGTAAGACAATAATTGTAAGAAATTATTTCTGAGTTCAATCACACACTGAACTGAACATCAACACACACACATGCTTTTATAGTCAGTATAACTGCTGCTGCCCATCTTATACCTTATATATATTTGGCTCTTGCTGTTTGGAGTAAATTGGTTCAGTGGTCAGATTTGACACAAGGTCAAATTATTTTCACTTCCTCACTGAACACACCTTTATACCTTCACAGGAGAGGTTTTTTTTGATCACATGTCAGAGTTCATGTTTGAATTCAGAATTGCTGACTCATCGGAAATCGGGGTAACTCTTTAAGGAAAGTCTTTGCATTGAATGTAGGCCTTCAGATTTATGAGGGACTTGCAGGAGGTCTCTGAGTCTCTGACCTTTAAGAGGTCAAGGTTGCGAACCTGTTGCTCCCAATTCCTACTTCAAACACAGATCCAGTTGATTCAAGACACATATGTTCCTAGCCACCGGTAATAAATCCACAAAAGATATTCTTTACACAGGAACTATAAGTAGATCAGCTTTTTTTGCACACAGAAAATTCCCCTTTATTGTTTTCTTGGATCAACTCTCGTAATTATACTTTCCACACAAAAGAATTTGTCCTGCTTACTCATGACTCCAGACATTGCTCATAGTACCGAAAGTAAATCTGCACCCTGTAGAGCTCCACGGGGAACTGTCCGGTTTCCCGTTTAAAATCTATAGCAAATTGCCAGAGCTAAGTCGTAGCTTTACACCAGTCTAGGAATTCTGGGCCCCATTCCCTTAATAAAATAATCCTCTTGGAGTTTGTCTGAGCTCTCTCCAGCTGTGGACACCTGGAAATGTGACCTTTAATCTCACCTGCAAACTTCAGGGTCTATGTGTCCAAGCCAGGTCAGTTTACACTCAGTTTGACAATGTCACAATGCACTTTCTTCACATGGATCAAACCTGTAAACCTGAGCATTTAGCTGAGCAGTTGTTTACACTGCTGTTGTTGTCACCGCCCTTTTAAAACATGAGTAACGTGACTATATTCTTCACACCATTGTGCAGAATTGCCCTTTTCGTCTTTGTGTATGATTTCATTTGTGTATATTTTGAGTTGACACCAGTCTGACACCATTTCTAGGATATACCTTTTTGCCACAGCAAGTAGCTGTGTTGACTCTTAATAGGCAGCGCCACCTGCCGGACAAGCAACAGCACTGATTCAGGATTCACCCAAAGACCTCATTGACAGTATCTGACAAAACTATCACCTATTATCACTTTACCATGCACACATATCCAGTTTAATGCCCCTCCCACTTTACAATACTATGCCTGGAGTAAAAATACATAGATTTTTTTATTTTTTATTGTCTGCATCGCTGGGGTCAAAGGTCAGGTCAAGTGCCATGTTTCTACATTAGCCTTTGAAGGGACAAACCAAACGCTCACCTGAGAAAAGGCCTTTCACATTTTTATTACCCGAGCTACACCATTTGTTCTCCACTGCAGGAAGGTGGAGGTGGAGCAAATGGGTTGCAGTTTACAACGTCGCCACAAGATGTCACTACATCCCACTGAACCATTCAAAGCAGTTGAAGTTGTCAAACGAGTGAGATGGAGCAGACAGCCCTGGGCTGGTCAGGTAATGGAGTCTGAGTACTGGCTGGATCAGGTGAACTGGCTCTGGTGTTAAACAGGAAAGCTGCACACAGATCAGGTAACACAGTACACAAACCACACAAGAGAGACCATAAGGTAAACTTGTATGTCACTGTGTAAAACTATGTGTGAATATATCATGAATCTAAGTATGAATGCACAGTTGTTGTTTTTTTTTTTGCTGCTAATTCATTGCTGTAGGTTTTACTGGGTATGTTTTGGCAAAATTCATACAAGACTTCATTTCAATGGTTTCTCCCCCAGTAGCCTGTCATGACTCATTTTCTCCAGCTTTGTTTTTTTGTGGTGGGCTCATGAATATTCATCAAAACTGAGTCAAGAAACCACTGCTGAATGTTGAATGTTGGAAGGCAAGTTTCTTTTGACTCTGTGTATGATTTTTATGCTCATACTTCTCTACGCTTGGAGAGGTTTTGGCAGGATGACCGCTTCTTGGAAGATTCACTACCGTCCCACAGCTTCTCTGGTTGTACAGCGTGTAGTTGGCTGGGATTCAGCGGAGCTTTTGGAATGATGTTGGAAACATTTCCAGACTGACAGGCGTCAACATCGGCCCTCTGGAGATGATGAAGGATTGCTTTTGATTGTGATGTGACATGTTTCTGAAACCTGCGTCTCGATAGTTTTTCTCTTGTGGTCCAGGCCAAAGACTGTCAGATGTGAACCGGTGGAGTCTGGTCCAGATCCGTCAGAATAGCTGTCACTTTTGTGAAAGAGTTGAGAAATAAGACTATGTTCTGAAAAACAGGCACCAAGGAATGGAAGTTTCTCAGGCAGCACAACGTAAGGAAAACATTAAGAGTCATGTTCTGACAGAAAGGCACTTCTCAGGATTCAGTGAAACTTTGCACAAATATGCCCGCATGTGTTTAAAGGAACATTCCAAAGTTTGAGTGTCTCACCTTGATCAATATGGCTACAGAGCCGCCCAGAACGGGAAAAGTCAGGCACCAAATTGAGCACTTTTGGTGAATTACTATGTGTAGCTGTTTGAACGTGCCACTCATGTTGTTATTTTTTTCTTATACCAGGACACATGACATGTTAAAATGTGGAAGCGCCACCTGGCCACCACACTGGTCATTAGCACTACGATCAGGAATTGTGCTGAATGGATATTTTTCAAATCCACTGATCTGACTGATCCACTGATAAACTTTTCCAATAAAGCAGAGACCCATAGCACATTGGTGCCCGGATCATCTGTGAATCCATGTTTTCAAACCCTAATATAAGCATGCAGGTTGGAGCCGGCTGGCTCCTAAGATTGATACTAATCCTTTCATCAAATATCCATTTTTTAAAAATGTAACTATTGTTATCAGTTTAGATTTTACATATATAAAATGCTGCAAACCAAGCCATCACATGCACGTTTTAAGGGTGTGGTTAGTGTTATCATGGTCCTTACATTACCTTTGTGTGTATGTGTGTGTGTGTGTGCCAACGACTGTGTTTAGTTCCATTTGACCAGAAGCCCCTTTAAAAGGAGCCCTGTGATGCTGCTGCTGTTTGACATAGTTAGGGAAATTCCATCTTATTAGACCTAATTATCATTCTTCAATCTGTTTCTACTTAAATAAGGTCCAGACAGCAATCAGTGAACGCACACACACACACACACACACACACACACACACACACACACACACACACACACACACACACACACACACACACACACACACACACACACACACACACACAGCAACTCAATGTGGTCTTAATTTTCATTAATGTGAGGACGGTTGGAGGGCTGGCAGGGGAGTGGGCAAGTCTCACGGTACCTGAAACATAAAACATATCTAATCCCATGATTCCATTAGCAGAAGACCATAACACATCATTCTTCTCAGCTCGAAACTACACACAGGTGGTCAAACGCACTAACAACTGGTGCGAAGTCGTGAAAAGCTAATAGTAATGCACCCCGCTCACCACAGGGGGGCAACAAAGGCCTATAAAAACAGCTTGATGCTACTTTTTTTTTTTTTTACAAGCGAAGTCTATTTAACCTCTTGGCCAATCATTTAGGAAAGAGTACTGTGGGTTGAAACAAAACAGTTTCCAGCGGGGTTATTTACCCCCTGGCAAGATTTGGAGCAGGAGCCTTCTCCTTAATGTAATCCAGGGCTTTTCTCGAAGCATGAATCCATCTTTCTGACACATCTTAGTTCCAGCATCCTGCTCCTTCCAGTAACTTGGAGGCTTTATTGTCATAAAACCATACAGTTCTTGCCTTGTCCAAGCTGGAAAGTTGTTCCCCCTTATTTTTTTTATTGCACAGATTCTGCCCTGTATCTCATCCGCTGCTTTCCCTGCAGCTTCCTAAGATTAATAGACTCACAAAAATGCACCTCAACCATGTGTTTATTTAACAACCTAACGCACACATGCACACCGAGTCAAAGTGAGACAATAATGGGCAAGGTAACAAAAAACAGAATGAGAATGAGACACGTCACTTCAAACGTTTTTGTTTTTCTTAAATGCATTTTGGCTATGAAAAGGTCTTTATTCGTACTTACTTGTGTTTGCTCTGACTTTTGTATCAGTTCGGTCACAATTTATGCCGTAATTGAATTGAATTTATTTGTATATCTGATGTGACTGATCTCTGAAAACCTCCCCTAACTCAAAGCATTCTTGAATTATTACAGCATGGTTACTACCACTGTTAGCCATGTGGTCGCCTTATTTAATAATCCTGCTTTAGCTACGTTTTCAGTACATTGTGTCCTTTTTAAAACAACAGAATGCATTGTGCTGGTATTTGTTTTGATTTAAATGGTACAGACTGTGATGGTGGTTTTCGGTTGAAGTGGTTGAATAAGATATTGTCAGAGTGACACAGAGTTTTTGTCATCCCGCAACTGGAGCCATAAACACAGGAATCAACCGCAGGCTACCTTCCTCTCAGGTCATATGTGCTGCGGATGAGTTGATAGGTGTTGAAATGAGGTGAACATTTAAGAAGAGTGCCGTGCTAATGTTATCTAACTGACATACCTTCATTTCTGAGAATTATGCAAGTCCTGTGCTAATGGCAAATAAACCTGAACTTAAAGGAACATAAACACCAATCGTACCCTTGCTACTTCTTTTCGGTGCCAAATCACATTACATTACATTTGAAAAGAAAAAAAAAACATCATGACGACTGATGGATCATAGTTTAAAGGCTATACAGTTATATGATGTCTTCCAGTCAGCTGAGCATCACAAAAGTTCTTGCGATGCTGTTTAGAAGTTGTTTCCCTTTTGTATGTTTGACAACGCAAAGTGTGCGTATTTTGACAGTAGACACAATATCTGAATTATAATTTATATATCCAGACGCCAAATGTGACAGATACTGAAATTTCTGTTCAACTTTTGTAACATTTGTCATTGCAGATGAAGCCGAGCTCCTCAGGTTGGTTTTTGGAGTGCAGAGCCAGGGGTGCTGCCAAGGAAGACGTACATGAGACGGGAAAACGAAGTAAGACTGTGGTTAGAATTAGAAGAAGATGTGAGAATGGAGTCTAGTTTGAATGTGGCCTGAGTTATGCTTTCGTGGAGCATTTGGGGCTGCAGGGCACTGGGGGTACGGCCATGATAACCCTCCCTGATGTTTCTCCGCACGCTCCTGCTTGTAAGCTCAATGGGCAGAACATGTCACCAGCCAGGCAGTGTTTTTTTTTTATGGGGGGGGGTTAAACTTCAACTGTGGCTTTTCAAATTGAAACTGTATGTTTGTAAAGTCAGAAAAGACCAACAATGAAGAGTATCCTCCAAATTGCTGATGGGGTATTTGTGCTCTGTGAGGCAAGGAGGTGCCTAAAAGCAATTAGCATGTTCATCTTTTCTTTCTTTCTTTTTCCCACGGGGACTCCTGCTGTCTACAAAATGACGAGAGCAGTGTCAAATCAAAGCGATGCCGCTCTGCCGTTGGGCCTGTGGGCCAATCAAACGTCTCCCTCTGGCTTGAATTATGACATGAAGCTCTTTAAGCCAGGGGATATGAAGTCAAAGGAACCCTGAGTGTGCATAAAGTCCATACGGCACCAACACGGGACGAGCGTATTCGCATAAATATGAGATAATTACACAACAGCGTCAGAACCGCCGGCGACAGCGCATGATGGATGAGGTTTGGAAAGAAAACATGAACAGGGTGAGTGGAGAAAAGGGACAGGGCCACCGGTGTAACACAAACTGGATAAAGGGATGGGGTGAAAGGCAAAACAAAAGACGGATTGACGGAGGAACGGTGGAGGTCTTAGTGTCTCAGGCCTCAAGTATTACCCCACTCCTCTCGCCCTTCTTCTATTTCTGCCTTTTAAGGAACTCCATAACTTCAAATAGATAATGAGTGCCTCGGAGCAGGCCGAGTAAATCAGGCGGAGAAGAACGGAGGGAGAGAGAAAAGGTGTATGAGGCGGGTGAGGTCGGCCTGAGCGCGGCGGTGGGAGACAGTGGAAGGAAGAGGAAGATGAGAAGTGATAACAAACGAAGCGAGAGAGGCTGAGCTGAGCGAAGGCGCGTGATAAGATCATGCATTAACTTAAAAGCATACTTTAATGAAACTCCACCAGGAGCTTAAGAGAAGAAGCAGAGATGGGTCCCACGCGAGCTTAGGAAAACAAATGTTCGGCGATGTTTTCGAGCTCTCCATTTTGCGTCTAACCCCCCGAATTCCCCTCTCCCGCCAATTCTTACGCTCGCAATGTTTCTCTATTTACAGTCCAAACAGCTGCAGTTTGATTTCCGCCTTTCTTTGACGTCCTTTTTGAAATTTGCAGCAGAGGGAAAAAATTATACAATCCAATACTTCGGCTTCTCGGCAAAAAAATGTGACTTTGAAGGGGCCTTGAGAGGTCGCCGAAAATTCAGGATTCAAAGAGACCGCGACCTCGTCGCTGGCTTCAGATCAACAGTGATTGAGTCAACTTTAAACTTTGACCCTTATTGAAATCATATGTGTCAGCGTAAGGGCCTCAGACAAATGCCTCAGACAAACTAACTTGTCGGGCTGTCTTTTTTTTTCATTTTTTATGCAGCTAATATAATAATAGAGTCAAAAAAACACAAATTTTCCTCATAGGGCCTTACAGTGCACACACAACAGCGTTTCACTTATTGTTGGACCTGAAAAAATACAGACTTAAAACTCAGTCGGAAAAACAAAAACATGACACTTTTCCTGTAATTGTTTTTCCTCGGGAAGAGCGAGGGATGAGAAATCGTTGCTCCAGTGTGAGGAGGTGTACAGGGATGTCTGTGTTGAAGTCCTATGCACCGCGTCTGGGAGCATTTTTCGCGTGTGCAACAGAACGAGGACCTCTGAAGAGCGACGGCCTGGAAACGTGTGCTGTTATCCCCATTTGTTCGGTTCACCGTGTCGAGACTACAGAGGCTCACAGACGTCTTGGAGAGAGATCAGGGGCGGTGGTGTGATGCAGCCAGAGGAAGCGTATAACAGCAGGCGTTTTGTCCTGCCGATTTACAACCCAACGCACCAGAGTGAAAACTTAAAGCTCCCCTAATCGCTGTCTTTAATGTGAACAATGAGTCCGATGATTATGTGCACTGACAAACCCAAAGTCGTTTATCACCCAGCTAAAAAAGGAAAATATATTGGAATCATACTATCTGTCATGACTCCACATACTCACAGTGCTTTGCTGGGTGTGTGTGTAGCATCTGTTTGCAAATAAAATAATATAAGATGACATTGTGTCAGTGTTGTGTTTTCAGCTTGTTGCACAGACAGTGGAAAAAACAGTGCAGGTCGAAAATTCTTCGCTTCTCGCTTGTTGGGCCCGGAAGTGTAAACGCGCCTTGATTATGTTACATTATTGAAGAAACAGACAGCGTTTTGAAAAAGTCCTTCACGCTTGGAAAGCGATTACAGCCGTTTGAGTGTGAAGCCACTGCGTCGGAGCATCTCTGTGGTGCGCGGCGGCTCAGTCACTCTCAGTCACATACGACAACAGTCACCCTGATAGAAAACAAATCACACCCAGGTCTGGAATAATAATCTCATGTGACATTGGGGGAAAAGTCCCACTCTTTAGCCTGATTTTCGGCTCTGTCTCTGTTTAAGTGCGTTTCTCAGTATTTTGCTTTCCCATTCGTTCGGTCCTCCGTCACTAAACCACAACAGTTGTGGGAAATCAGTGCCAGCTGTCAGCACTTTGATTTGATTGCAGAATATGTCAATCAAGCCGGGGCACGTTGCACAAAATCTAATGCTCGTCACTCATTATTTCAGCTCCCTCCGAGCTTTTCGCTGAGGGATCAGCTTTGACTGTCGCGGGGAAGCGAGGAACCCCGGCCAAAGCTGACCGGTGCATCTGATCCTTATTCCATGTACCAAACAAACCCAACATAAAAGCACAATTTATTTAAAACAACTTGTTGTGGATCTTTTTGATTATTATTGCTCCTAGCATTTCTTGAATGAAAGGGTTTCGTAGCAGCTGTAAAACAATTCTTCTTCTTTTTTTTTAATTCAAGGGGGGGGGGAAGCTGTAATTTAATTTGAACGTGCAAACTGAGCGGGATCTCTCATCTGTGGTGGTGGTTCTGCAGGTTTGAGATGAAAAGTTCAGATCTCTGTCAAACATCAGAGTGGTGTCACAAATAGAATGTGAGTCAGACTCGTTCATCCATCTGGTCGGGACTCCCGCTTCACTCTTGTTACTTGCTCATACCTGACTGTCTCTCTGTGAAGGAAAAGAATTAAAGCAAAGAAAGCTCAGACAGCGTGACGGAATGAAGAAATAGCATCATGTTATTGTGTTTTGGGTTTTTTTTGTTTGTTTTTTTTTAAAAGAGGAGCGTAAAAAGATACGCTCTGTGTGCTTCTCCGGTCTGGGATGGGAAAATATTTGGTTCTGCCTTTAGAATTGATGCAGTATGGGAGATAGAGAGAGAGGGAAAAGAAGTGTTCTGTCTTTGTGTTGTGTCTGCACAGGTATGTGTGGAACGCTGGGAAAAGAAGGTGTTGTATCTGCTCATCTCTGTCGCATGGTGGAGAGTCACCTGAGAATGGAGGGAGAGATCCTGAAACCTAAATAATTAACAATTATGATTCCTACCTTAAAGAATACAGCTTTTGTTGTTTTTTACTAACCACATGAAAAGACTATAACAAACAGTCTATTGTGATATAACTCCCCTGGCCCCTGAAGACAGAAATATGTTTTTAAGGCTAAATAATTATTATAATGGTTAAATTATTCTTAATCTGATCCTGTGACATTTAATTAAATTGATGTTAAACAGTGGTACGTTAAAACACTGTAATGATCACCTGTGGCAACAGGACAATGTTGTTCTGATTCACAATAAACTACAGTGTCACTGTTCATCATAATCAGTAAAATGAAACCCAGTGAAAAACTGTGTCTGGCAGACGTCTGTGGTACCGAGACTTTATCAGACTGTAGTTATTAAAACTTATTTCTTGTTGTTTTAGTTTGTTTATCAGATTTGATTTGATTTGAAAAAGGGAAAAGTAAAAGCATAGCAGGTTAATGTAGTGAGTCTCCTCAGTGTGAGACTGTGTGTGTGTGTGTGTAGTTCTTCCATAATCCCCGGTCCCTTTCTGTCCCACAGACAGTTTAAAAGCTTTCTATTTACCTTTCACACCGATCTCCCTTTTTCAGGGCACAGTGTGTGTGCGTGTGTGTGAGTGTGTGTGTGTGTGTGTGTGTGCAAGACTGAGATAAAGCACTGTAAGCCCGCCCAGTGTGGGTGGACAGCTGGTCCAAAATAGGCATTTCAGTCTCTAACAAACCATGACATGTCAAACATGTAACATAGACCACGACACACAGCAACATGTAAAATGCCTCATTGACTCCCACCTGAGGGAGAGGAGAGGAAAGAGATCCTTCTGCTCACAAAAGCCTCCATAACCATTCGTCATCATAACGTGATAGTTTATGAGGGATGGGGAGAAATGCGATTGTCGTAAACTGAACAAAACGAATGCGTGGAGGGAAGTTCCTGGCTCTGGCTGCTGGAATCACCTCAGGACAGTTTGGCTCGGGGAACAAAGGTGCTCAGATAGAGCCTGTGTTTGGATGCGTGTGTTTACCTCACTCTGTTTCCCTCTCTGCCTCTGTTTTGAATTTGTGCGTCTGTGCCTTCGCCAGTATTCCTGTCAGTTATCAGACTTATTAGATGTCATCAGCCCTCTATCGTCTGTCTGTCATCTGGCTCTGCTTTCTCTCCCGCGTTCCTCTTTGGGTTCTCTTTTTTTTTTTCATGGCTCTCTCGCCACATAAACATACAAACATGCATCACAGATAAACTGGCAAGATAGCCGAACAAAGAGAGAGAGGAAAAAAAGCCAAGAAGCACAGCAAATACACAACTACTATGCGAAGAATAACACAACTCTTAAACTACAACACTCAGCGTTGAAGATATCAGAGTCTTAACAGCTAAAACAAGGCAGAGCATCAGTAAACTTTGGTAAAATGACTTATTTATGATGTGTGTCTTGCCTCCCGACAGAGCATTTTGTGTTTTATTGGACAAACCTGAATGTAATACTCAAGTTTTGGCTGAATAAATATAAAGCATTTCACAATATCTCAAAACAGATTTCACTGGTTTAACATGTTGAGAGAATCTCTGACTTCACCTTTTGTCCATCATGACAGCTAATTATGACATTGCAGCCTTAATTCCATAGCTATCATATGTTAATCTCATACCAGCTTATAGGTCGTTGAGCTGATCACCAATGAGGTTGTTGTTCTTAACCTGTTTACATTATCTATTTTAATTAGAAAGGCAACAATAAGAATTATTTTTAACAATACATTTGGAGTGACTGCTGGTTAATTGAGATTAAATAACCATTTAAATAACCACCTGTAACTGACTGTGTTTGCACTGTAGTGTTTATCAACCACAGTGATCGTGCCATTTTTTTTAGTTTCCTAAATAAAAGGAGGCCACCGACACCGTTTTTCTTTTGTTTGTTTTTTGTTCTGAATTTCATCTTATGCAATTGTGTGACGTCGTTAATGTTCACGGTCAGGTAAGTTTTCTGTAAGCCCTTAACACCCACACGACCGTACACGAACATCCGCACACACAAGCCATTCAACCATCAGATGAATGAACGCCCAGCCCCAATTTTCTCCCTAATTACTTTTGAAAACATGTCGAGGAGCTGAGCAACATGGGGAATGACAGCTCCCGGTGTTTTCCTAAAGGACTAAGTCAACAAGCACAGACAGTGACATGAAAGAACTCACACATCTCTGTGGTTTTGCTCACTCACACGGACA
This sequence comes from Trinectes maculatus, assembly GCA_016785345.1. Lineage (NCBI taxonomy): Eukaryota > Metazoa > Chordata > Actinopteri > Pleuronectiformes > Achiridae > Trinectes > Trinectes maculatus. The sequence goes on from JAFBJQ010002887.1 coordinate 81,535, forward strand.
ACCAATTGATTAACTCATAAATCAACCTCATCCCAGCCCCCGAGGCCCTGGAGCACCCACACACACCTCCACTCCCACCCCCACCAACCCAAAAACAGTGGTGAGAAGCTGCAGCCCAACCCTGTGCCCTCCAGCTAAGTAAGTGGAGGCGGGATGTTCCGAGTCATGGCAGAAACCCAGCAGGAGGGAGAGGCCAGGTGGGGCAGGTAGCGGCTGCTAGGGAATAGGGGGGGGAAATTTGGGTGGGGTCATGGAAACGACAGGTATAGGATTAGTATGTGTTATTATAATGACGGGGGGAGAGGGGGGTAAAGAAAGAAAACACAGCGGGGCTTAAAGTGGGATATAAATGTGTTACAAGGACAAAGCAGAAGATGGGATGAAGCAAATACTGTGTAGTGCTGCCAAAGGAGGGGAGACAGATATGGAGAGAAAGAGGGAGCGAGAGAGAGCATGGAAGAATGCAGTAAATCCCTGAGCGACTGAGCAATTCTCTGGAGGAAGGAAGGAGGAATTTTTATGTGCTGCAGGTGAGCAGAGCAGGGAGGGAGGGAGAGGGAAGAGGAGACGGAGCGAAGGAGATGGACAGATGGAAAACGAGGCCGAGAACGCGGGGGTGGCCGAGGGAATTGAGGGGAAGCGTGAAAGGGTTCGATTGTAGCGGAGGAAAGGGCACACGTGGGGTGAAAATGAAGCAAAAGTGACACGAAATGACACAAAATGGCTCCTTGTGCGGTTAGAGAGGACGCGGCGGCGGTGGTGGTTGTGGTGGTGGAGGAGGAAGCCTGGGAGACATACGGGAAAACGATTGGGAACCAGCTTTGACAACAAAAGGATAAAGAGCGAGGAGGAGACAGAAAGACAGACAGAGGAAGAGGAAGTCTGAGAGCGTCTCATCCACTGCGTCTGTGTGTGTGTGTGTTTTTGAAGGACTAAACCAGGTTTTAGTGAGATGGGTTCGTTTCTCAGCTTCTTTGATGACATCACACATCATCATGTGACTCCAAAAAACACATCGACCTTGTTACCTGGTATATGTCATTATCTCAGCAGGTCACATATATGGTGTGTGTATGGAGTGTGTTGTGCGACAGTGTGCTCTGGTGGACTTGATTGCGTTCATTTTTTTTTTTAACTTTAAAATATTATTGAGTTGTTTTTATTTGAGAATTTCCTTTGTCTCCTTTACGCACTCACAAAATCAAAACACTTCACACATATATTATCACGTCTGTGGGGTTTGTCTGTACATGTGCAACAGTTGTGTGAGCGGTCAAGAACGATTACATTGGTCGTAACGAGAACATCCTCACCACTGAACAGTACACGTTCTGTAAAAATGTGCTGTGCATTACAGCTCCGTTGGAGCCCAGATAATTGAACTGTCAGCGTGCTCCATCTCTATAAATAATTCTAACAACTCTCAGAATCAAAGGACGAGGCCTGGTTGCATCCCAGATGGCCCTCTACTCGTTAGTGTCCTTTTTGCAAACCATGTATTTGATTAAACAGAGATGTCATGTCAGCTGCCATGGTGAACATGATGGGCCTGCAGAATCAGATGTATTGCAGTGGGTATTGGGTGATAGGACATGGACGCCTGGTACAGTCCAGAGGAAGCAGGTCACAAACTGCCTCAACTGATGGCTGCATTGTCAGGTTAGGTACAAGCTGTCAACGAGAATGTGAAATTTGTGGAATCATAAAATATTGTTTTTGATTTTATCATATATAATATAACTTCACCTCCACAGGGGGACTTTCACAGAAGCTTGGTGTTTTTTTTTCTTTAGACTTAAAGAGCGAGGGTGAGTGCGAAGAGAAGAATGGACAGAAAATAAAGGTTCCTCAGCAGGTTCCTCATCGCGTCCCTCTGCAGGTCCTCCGTTTTCCATTCTATCACACAGGCCTGTCTGAGCAGCAGAGCGCTCCTCCGTCAGCAGCTGCCTGATAGACCCAACAAGCCAATAATGTCAATGCCTTGTCACTCACTCTTCTCTCATCGCCGGGCTCGCCAGCTGACGAGGGCTGTGCGATCCTGTTACACATTAGTTACAGCAATTTGTCTCTGCTCCGCTGACAGACGGAGAGAGAAAGAGGGAGAAAGCAATGAGTGATGGCTGTTAGATAGCAACGCATGACAAACCTCGCTCCAACGAAGCTCTGACACATAGAGATAATGATTCACACGCGTGCTGTGTTTGCAAGCCCACACAGGGGCAAACAATACTGGTGTGAGCAAGCGCAGACACACACACACACACACACACACACACATATACACACACCATACAACGCTGCCTTTGTTGACGACTGGCAGCACCACAGTCATCACTGACTGAATGTAAAAAAAAAACACACACACACACACTGCCCCATGTGTTTGTATGTGTGTGTATACACATATGTGTCATGCCTGTGTCAGCATTAACCCTTTCTCCCACACAGTGAAAGTCATGAGTGTGTGTGTGTGTGTGAGAGAGAGGTGATGTGTCAGTGTTGACACAGTCGGTTTCATTTCCTGTTCAACTAACGCTGCTGTTTATGGTCCACGGTTTTGCTTGACTGTCGGATAGCGGTCCGCGTTTGTGTGTCTGCGGCTGTTTGTGTGCGTCGTGGTGGGCCTGTGCAGGTGTGTACCTCAAAGGTGATGGCAGGGGGGGAGGTTCTCATTGATCTCTTAATGTCTGGCCCGAGGCGAGGCGAGGTCGCAGGAGAGCCGCAGAGCATGTGGGAAACAGTCGAGCGCGATCAGCGGGATAAAAGGGATAAACAGGTGAACAGGTGAAGAAGGGAAAAAAACGTGAGGTTGTGGAAGATGAGGGACGAGGAAACGATGAGAGCGGCCAGGGAGGAGGGCGGCTTAGAGGGAGACACAACAAGAGCGATGGGTGGGATTATATTGGGTGTGTTTGTACCTGTGCGTGTTTGTGCTCATGTAAATCCTTTACTGTCACAGGTCAGAGGGATGTTTTCTTGGGGGGGAAGACGAGCTTCGTGAGATAGTGTGATGAGAAAGGAAGGCAAAGTGGGAGGAGGAATGATGCAGTGGGAGGTGGGAAGCGAGAGATGAAAGGAAGAAAGAAAAGATCGTAAATTTTCACCCGGACAGACAAATAAAAACGCTCTCATACCGCGCCTCAATCGCTCCATTTTTTTGCGGCGAATGTGAGCCGGCCTTTGTTTTCCAGAGAGCTCCTCTCCCCGTGTGCCAATCACCCGTAACCATCCCTATAAAACTAAAACCATTGCAAACAAAAATCCCATATGCATTTTTCTCTTTCCTCCCAATGGGCTCCCAAATGACCAATAACACCGTGCTCTGTACAAAAGCTACTATTTATTCTCTCTTGAGTAACAATACAGTATTTTCACACTGGAGAAAAATAAATAAACATCTTGTTCAATAAATATTATAGAGATATGAACCGTAACCTTTAGCCACGTCGTTCAAGGCACATTGCAAAGACCTAGCAAACAGTTTTATTTTGAAAAACAAACTGGGACATTTGTAAATTACAAGAGAAAAACAGAAAATCAGATTTCATGGTTTAAGAGCAGATGAAATTCCACGTCGCTGTGTCTAATTTTTTTTGTGTTAAGTTGTGCGAAATGGCTTAAAGGAACAGTTTGATGTTTCGGGAAGTCCTGCTTTTCCGCCTTCGGCCATTAGAGGAGAAGACCGATACCACTCGAATGTCTCTCCGTTAAACATAAAGCTCAAACCAGGATCATGAGCTTAGCTTAGCACAAAGACTGAAGTCAGATTTACGATCGGCGATGGGAGGAGACGACATGGATACCTGCAGTGTAAGTTTTGATTTATGGTTCAGCGTTAGATTTCACCCACTGATAGCAACACGTCAGCACCAGACAGATATGTTATTAATGAGCAGGAATAATTATATTCCACAGTGTGGGTGTGCTGTCGTTATGGTTGGCAGAAGCGTTGCAGTAGAAATGGCTTTTCTCAGTGACACTTCTGGCAATCTTAAACTGGCACGTTAACACTGTTACGCTTTGTTGTGCTGACTATACAAACAAGGTGCAACGTGTTAACCAGGTGCTTTGCTCGACAGATGTGGACAGAGGGTCGCCAGATGTTTCCAGTCTTTATGCTGAGCTGAGCTAATTGCATCTACATCAAATGGACAGGTGCAAAAGTTTAATTGAGAAAGACAAAAAATACCCTTGGCCGAAAATTTTCAGACTGTTCCTTTAAACAGTAAAAAGGGACACCAAGTGGAAAAATGGAAGACTGCGTTTAACATTTCATGCTATGGAATGAAAAGCAGTAAGGAAGTGGATGGTATGTTAAGGCACCAAATACCACAGTGAGTGTGTGTGTGTGTGTGTGAGTGTGTGTGAGTGTGTGTGAGTGTGTGTTTCACCACCTCTGTCTGGACAGTATGTGTAGCACTGTTGTAGAGTTACTGTAACTGACAAGGCATCTAGTGATTACTCAGCAATACCCCTCTGCCCGTTATTTCCAGTGCTCATTCCCCTGACTCACCCCTCCTCCCCTCTTCCTCTCCTCCTCCTCCTCCTCCTCTGTGCCCTCTTCATCCCTCTGGCCATTTCCCCTTCTCCTTTTGTCTGCGACCCATTCAGACATTTCCCCTTCTGCCTTTAGACAAAATGAATGTTTGCTGATTCACACATCTGGGGTCACTGAACCTCGCTTGACTCAATGGCTGCGCTGTCTCTCTCGCCGCCTGTCACTAGGTCTGCCCTCGTGTGCGTCTCACCACCTACAGTGGTATTTCTGTTGATCTCTGAGCCGCGGCGTCTGGTAACTCAGCCCGGTCTCAGTGCGTCCAGCTCAATGAGCTGCTATGTGCATTAGACTGGTGACAGTCCTCTTAATGTGTTGGCTTTGTGTGTTTTATATTCCATTAGTGCTTCTGGTGACCTGCCAAGCAGTACCTCATTCTCTTCCAGTACAGTATGAATGGATGTCTGAGGCATGGATGTGTTAATGTGCCTTTGTCTGTTAACGCTCTCCGTTTATTTCCATTCAGATTTTGTGCAAATAGATTTCCCATTTGCTGCACGTGTGCGTGTGCGTGTGTGTGTGTGTGCGTGTGTGTGTGTGCTGTCTCAGTGTCCCGTCCCGTTTCAGTGTCTCAGCCTCGGAGTCTCTTCTTGAGGCGGTTGAAGTCCTTTGCCGATCGCCACAGCCAACTCTGCAGCTCCCGCAATATCCAAAACCCCTCCACCTTCCTGGCAAAGTCGTTCATCTTCGGCGGCACTGACAGGAGCGTGGAGGAGGAGGAGGTGGAGGAGGAGAGCAGTGGAGTCAGAGGAGGAGAAATGAGGGAGGTGCCCCTCTGTAAGGACAGGGGGACGGGCTGGGGGAGGAGGGTGTGCTTCTCACCTGCTCCGAACTGGTAGAGGAGGGAGATGGTGGACAGAGGAGGTGGGAGGGTGGGGGAGGCGAGGGAGCGAGGAGGCCGACGCTGATGATGGAAGGTGTAGGAGGAGGAGGTGGTGGCTTGAAGATCGGTTTGCTTTGTCTCCACCACCACTGACCTGCTGTCTTTCTGTCCAATAAAGACGTCCTCCTCTCGGAGAGTGTCTGGGAGATGTGCGTTGAGGTTGTAGCTGTACTGATTGTTGTCGTCGTCAGTGGTTGGTGGTGTGTCCAGGTACGACAATCCAACCCCAGGGTCATACTCCATCTCCTCTCCATCCTCGCTGACACTCAACAACCTTCTCCTCCTCCCCCATCTCTCCACCCCTCCCTCTTGCTCCCGATCCTCCTCCACTCGCTCTTCTTCGGCCCGTTTACTACTCTCAAGCACTTCCCTCTTTCCTCTCCTCCCTCTCTCTCCTCTTCCCTTCTCCCTTGATCTGCCACTCCTTCCTCCAGCTGTGGTCGCCTCTGCTCTCCTTCCCTCTCTCCCTCTTCTTTTTTCCATCACGTCCGCGGTGGCGCCGTCCTCCTGCTCTCCTCTCGACACCCTCATCCCGTTTCGTTTCTGGTTGTTGCGCTGACTGGACTCTGTCCTTGTCCCGGCCCTGGACCTGTAGAGGTTCTGGCTCATCAGTGGGGCTGGTCGGTCGCCTCCTCGTCCCCTCTGCAGCTCGCCAGTGATGTCTCTCATGTTTGCGGACTGAGGAGGAGGTGTATAACCGAGTGTGGCCATCAGAGCGGATATTGAGCCCAGGAGTCCGTCCAGACCTGTGCAAAAGTGCAGCAGGGAGGTCTTAAGCGAGGGGCAGAGGGTGGAGCGGGCGAGCTCTCTGACCGCTGCCAGCAGCACAGAGTAGGCCCTCTGGTTCTGGGCAAGCCGGGCTTGGTTCTCCAGGCCATGCCACAGCTCCAAGCGGGTGGCAGCACTGGGCAGGGACAGAGCGGTGCTGTTGGGTCGTGGAGGGGAGAAGTCTTTCTCATTGAAGGGAGGGCCCAGGTACGTGAGCTGGAGGAGGTGAACAAAGACGTGAAGAAAATAATGAAACTTTATAGAGGACAACTGAAGGTCATCAGATCTTGAGACATTGTAGTAGACATTGCAATGAGGGACCATACTGAAACACGTGGGACCATACGTGACTCACATATACGTCTTTGATCTCTTTGAGCTGATACTCCAGGTACTTGGTCAGCTCGTAAGTGCTTTCTATTGAACTCCTCTCACTGGCCAGGTTGTGTGACGAATCCATAGCTGTCACCACGGTGGCAGCCAATAGCAGGATAAGGTGGTGTTGACAGACTGTGGAGAGATTACAAAGAAATCAAATACTCTGATTGTGAGTCAGACCAACAGAGTGAGATGTTTCTTCAGTGAGACCCTAATCATAGTGGTCCACATGATAATTAGAAAACACTGCAGAGGTATTTGTACTCATAACAATGAGATGAACTCTGTCTCGCTTATTATTTTCCCAGACGTTTTGTGATTATTTAACTTGAAGTTCTTAATTAATTTGATGACTTGAAAACTCAACAGGCAAAATTCTTCTCCAGCGACCGTTTCCAAGCTTTGCTCAAATCACCATTTACTCTGTTTACAGGATTTTTTTTACAATAATCTGGTGTATTCCTTTGTCTCTATGGCAATGGCCTCTTCTGTTTACGTATCACCAGGTCGGAGTCATCTGACACTGCCAGTAAAGCTTTTTCCGTTTCCAATCTAATTTTAGAGGTTTCTGGCTGTCGGAGGTTTACTCTGGCTTCAAATAAATCCTCACTTATGGCTTCAGACGGTCAGTTTCAGACGGTCAGACCAAGGGCTCTTATGTTCAATGCAGCAGACTCTCAGGCAAACACATACACACACACACACACACTCACATGCACAAGCATACGTGCATGTGCATTTCGGACCGATATCCCGAAAACAAAGCCATGTGGCTTTCTTTACAATCACAAACATTAATGTGTTTGTATCAGTTGTCTGTTTGCTGCGGACGTCTTGTTTACGTCTCTGCGTGTTTGTGTGGGTGTTTTACGTTACTGTGTGAGTGTTTGTGAGAGTGTTTGGAGCTGCAATTAAATATGTTGATTGAATTCGCATTGCTGGGAGAGTATACATTGCAAGTGTATGCGTGTGCTGATTGGTGTGTGTGTGTGTGTGTGTGTGTGTGTGTGTGTGTGTGTGCAGGGGGTGGGTGGCAGCCTGTAACACTGGGAACCTTTTAGTGTCCCTGTCTCTGGTTTCAAACAGAGAAAATTGGAGCTGAAAGGTGGTTTTCAACATTAAGAAAGTTCACGTACGTCCACTGATCTTTGTCCTGTGCTCGCCCCCCCCCCCCCCCCCCCCCCCCCCCCCCCCCCCCCACACACACACACCTTATTATCTAACCCATTTTTCTCAGCACTTCCTCGGCCCCTTCACATTTTTCTTCCGTTGTGTCTGCTCTCCGTCATTGGCTTCCATCCTGGCTCACTCTCATCCTCCTGACACGCTGACTGTAGGCAGTGATTCATGCTGGTAATTATGGGTAAAACACGCTGCTGTTCAACAGGTGTGAAATATGTAGCGCACAATGTGTCTGACCCTGTCAGCGCTGTCTCATTTTCTCACTACTACAACTACTTTCTCTGACACACCTCGGGCCTCCTGTTGCTTCACTCTCCATTCTCTCCGCTGGAACGCGCATTCAGACTCTCCTTTCTTTCCCATCTTCTCCTCCCCCCTTTCTCCTCTTTATCTCCCTCATGCCTCGGGTCAAAATAACAGCAGTCAATTAACCCTGATTAGCTCTCACACACCCTTTCTGTCATCCCCCTTTTTTCCCTCTCTCGCTCTCTTTCATCTGTGCCATTACGACGGGCCCCTCCAGGATGAATAAGAGACGTTAAGTGAGTAGCTTGAACAGATTGCAAAACATTTGCCCTCAACACGTTTTCAGTGGTTCTAAGAAAACAAGTTCTGACCTAAAACAGTCAACACCTTTTCCCTCTGACTCAGCTGCTTACATATGAGGTATCGGTACGCACTCCCTAACAGGTCTGGGTAGAAACTTAATGATGGTATGTTTTCTATAATGATCTGTACATAAAAAATGTACCGTCTGTCTGCTATGCAGCGTAAAACAAGAATGTGTTATGACTGCGGGAAGAAACTTTTTTAAAATAACATCCAAAAGGAAAGTATGTTTTTGTCTCCTGCGTCTCTATTAAACATAATAAGTATAATAATAAAGAAAATAACTTGATAAGTAGAGTATAATGTCTTTGATTAAGGTACAAATTGCAGTGATGGCATGGTAAAAAAAAAAAGTACTCGACTCCCAAATAGCCTCACAAGCACAGCTTTGCTTAAAAACAACATGTCTAGCAAATGATTTGAGATTTAGTGACAGAATGTGGAAACTGGCAGTTTCAAATTAAAAGGGGATTAGAGATGTTTGTCATCAAAGGGACATGGATAAAAAGCTGCAACGAATAGTTCCCCAGGTGCTTCACAGATGGTGACTCTTTAATAGTCAGTTATCATCCTCCCAACTATTTTTCTAAATCAGTGTGGTTGGGCCGGGGCAACTCCCACGCGCTCCCACACACACACACACACACACCTCGGGCAACCAGGACCACCCCTCCGAACTGCAAACAGCCCCATCACCTGTCAGAAGCATCTTCCAGCGATGCTAGCACATTTGGAGCTCATCAAGCTCAAGGCCCCTTCCACTGAACATCCTTCATTAGCATCAAAATGCCCCAACATCAACATGACATTGTTGACTCCTGGAGTAAACAGCCCAGGAGGAGGGTTTGCATTCAGAGGGAACAAACAGGTACCAAAAAAAAAAAGAAACCTGAATCCTGGGATGGAGAAATGAAATTCTCCTTGGCAATCAACGCAACCTGGACTGATCCAGACTGTTTCCTTTTGTATGCGGCCACATGCTTGGAGATGACTGCCAGACGCTAAAGGCTGGAGTTGTTTTGATTGAGCGGTGACATGTCTAAAAGCATCCTCTGCTGTGGCTAAAATCAACCGCTCTTTTGTACAAGTAAACGGAGACAACTCCAACCCAGAGCCATGTTGTTGTTATATAATATCATACCGAGCAACTCCACTATAGTCGGCATGTACCCTGACTTCAAGGCAAGCCCTGCAGGCTTTGGGGCTGTGTCTGAGTACCTGGCAGTGGAAGCACACTCCGCAGGGCAGGGTTGAAACCAGAACATTCTCCGTGGGAGGATTGCGTTACAACAGCACAGGGGTTCCCTACAACGGCCGACCATGACCCGCCTCTGCGCGCTGATGTGCGTGTGACTCTCCATGTTTTCTCACACGTACCTATTAGGGTTAGACAAAAATGCACTCACAGGGGAGCTCCATTATTCATAGTGGATTGTATTTTTTATCTTTGGTGTGTTCGCTGATGTAACGTCACATCTGACACTGGAGTCTGGCCGCCAGCTGCCAAATAGAGCTAAACATGGGGATTGGGCGCCGGAGCCTCTGCACTCCAAATAGGTCAAAATTAAACATCGCCATAGGGTCAGAGGTCACGGGTGAGATTTGGGGCAAAAGTTTCTATTTAAAGGGGAAAGGAGCCGTGTAACACACTTGACATTTTACACTGCAGACTGGGTTTTGGTAAACCAGTGACCCAGTGTTTGTGGGTGTTGTAGGCCTGCCGCCTCCCTCTAAGAGTACTTGTATTTCGTGTTTCAAGACGTGCAACCACCATTTGAGGTTTTCAGGAGGAATTTAAAACAGAATTTGGTATTGTGGGAAAACCATGTGTAAGTAAATCTCTCCCGCCTGGTCCAGGAAAAACTACCTCTGGTGCCAAAAAAGGTTGCCCTTCGTTGCTCTAACCACTTGAAAGACAGCTTGAACGCAGACAAAATATCGGTACGTGAAAGATGCTGTCCGATTTTTATCATTTTCAATGCAGCGGTGATTCGAGTGACTACAGTCTGTTGCTTTGACATTCTTGTGGCAAACATACACTAGATTATTCAAGCCATGCAGGATGGATTTGGAAAGAAAAAGCTTACATCCACATCAGCCATGTTGTGATTTCCACAGCTAAAAGTCCATATAGTCCAGATATCTGTCCATATCTGATAACTTAGATTCGTCAATACGTCGTCTCATAGTTTTAAATGTCGGTATCGTACCGTTTTTCAAACCTTTACAAACTTACGTGTCACATTTCTGTCTCTGAATGCTCACCGATCCTCCGCCTGGTCTTGCATATTTGTCATCTTCTACGTGGCAGAGGCAGAGCTCCCAGCTCATTGTGACTTTGCTGAAAAAACAAAGCCGTCCCAGCCAAATCCTGAGAGGCTGTTTGTTCCTTGCATTGTTCTGATGCACTGTACCTGGTGACAGTTTTGGTCTCCATCCCAATCCCTACCGTAAATATAAACATATCTCTGCCGGACGCCGCAGGGAGGGGGGTCGGGTGGGGGGCGGGCATGCATCAACAGAGTAATGTAAGGGACAGAGGAGGGACAGAGGAGGGACTCAGACAGACACTGGAGTGCCGGTAAGGTGAGTGGAGGTGAATGGAGGTGGACAGGTTTGACAGTCCGGGGTCAGGGTTGGCGTTGTGTGTCTGTGTACAGTTGCGGGCCAGATTTATGCGCAGTCTGCACTCAATCAAATGTGCATTCCTTCTCTAACTCAACACACACAAACGTGCACACACACACGCACACGTATGCATCCAGATTGTGCACTGGAGTGTTGAACCATGTATGCACAGAGTGTATACTGAATAAATATAAATTAGAAACAAAACATTGTATATAGTATACGCCCCCCCACCACCACCACCACCACCACACACACACACACACATACACAGACACACACTTTTTTCATCTCGTCCCCCTTCCAGTTTTTGTTCAAACTGAATTTCAGTTGATCCCCTTGGCACTGGACGCACATTGGGAATGTCAAACAGCACCAATGACCCAAAAAACAAAGGTGAAAGCAAAGACACGTTTAATGCCAAATAAAATAATCTGTCTAGTCATAAATTCCGTGTCCTCCATCCAGCTCCCTTACTGGCTGTCTCCTTTATCACCTTATAAGCCAATCTATCCCCACCTCTTTTTTGATCGGCTGATTCCAGTCACTTCCTGCTTTATCGCCATGTTTGGTTTCAATTTTGTTGTCGCTGCGTCTGTCCCCGTCTCCCCCTGAACCTTCTCGTTTTAAAGCTTCCTTCATTTCTCACCCTCATTAATGTTATACTCTCTTCCTTTCACTAATTGGCAACACTTGTTTCCTCTATCATGCCTCCGTACCCCCTTTTTCAGACCTTCAGTTTTTAATTTGCCTCTTAATGACTTAGTTTAGTGGCTAGGCAACTCCTGAGCGACACTACTGTCCTCTTGTACTGTGTATTAGTTTGTGTGTTGTGGTTTACTTGTGCTGAGGCCATCTGTCTTTCATATGTCGTCTGTTGCTGGAATCTTTTGTTATTTATCACGATGCAGAGCCGATCAAACTAGTTTGGGCTCTTGGGATTAATGAAGTCTGTTTATCTGTTCCCTGGATCAGCTCCATACCGTGCCACTTTGAGTTTCAGCTCCATCACATTTCATTGGCAAGTATTATACTTATGACTATTTTACTCCACCACATTTACAGCCATGGTTCAGCCTGTTGTGTACTGCCAATGGAGATTGTGTACCGGCCCTTCTTACTGAATAATGAGCACTTTTACTGTTCATGCTTCAGGGGATGTTTTTTTAAGTAGTTTTTCTGGAACAGATCTTTTAACAGTGCGACGATTTTTACATTGTCATATTACGACTTTTACTAACATGGAGGATCTTGAAGTGAGCAGGGATATTTCTGGGCCTTGAAGGATAGAGACAGAGGGGAGGAGGAGGAGGAAGAGAGGATTTGGGAGGAAGGAGGGAGAGGAAAGGGAGTCGGTGGTGGTGGTGGGGGGGTGGGGGGGTTTCTGAAGCGAGGGGCCATGTTAATTTGGGAAAAATGTAAACAGCATGTGTAACTGTTCAAAGCGTGACCGACTCATTTTATATCATTCCCCCCTTCTCTCTCCTCTCTCTTTCCCTCTGGGTGCCGCTAACTTCTGTCAATCTGCACTGCATTAACCCCTCTACCACCAGTTCCTCTCTCTCTCTCTCTCCCTCTCTCTCTCTCTCTCTCGCTCTATAAACCTTCCCCCTCCACACATCGTCTTGACATCCATATATGTGTGTGTGTGTGTGTGTCAGTGCATGTGTGTTTATACACCATGAAGAATTGAGGATGGTGCTGAACGAATCAAAAGATGTGAAAGGTTCACTTTCCTTTCTTTTGCACATCCTTTGCTCCCTCTCTCTTTCTATTCTCTTTCTTTGCCGGCTCCTATTGGCTGGTGCGTTCAAGCTTACTGGTCCAACATTCACATCGAGTTTTATCTGAAACACACCAAGACTAATTCAACCCTCCCAGCAATAACAGACTCTTTCTCTCTCCGTGTGTGTGTGTGTGTGTGTGTGTGTATGTGTGTGTGGGTGTGTGTGTGAAAGGTGGTGGCATGTTCTTCAACAGCTGAGGTTTCTGTGTATTTATTTGAAGTGTCAGGAGCAGCAGCAGTTACTTATGCACTTAGCTCTCTATTTATTGTCCTTCCACACGTCCACCATATTTGCTGAGGGCCGTGCTGGTTCACATGATCTGACCACCTCAGTGGGACCAGGAGAAAGGGGCCGAGACAGAGGGGAAGTTGCTGCTCTACCTTTCAGCACATCACCTCATTGCAGTATTGTCTTTCCCTCATTCTCTCACCCTCTGGTAGACATGGAGCAGCAGCCGCACTCGTTCTCCCATGGGCTAAAGTGTTTGTGTGTGTGTGTATATGTGTGTGTGTGTGTGTGTCCTCTCACACCCTGACTAACGTGAATCATGTACTTTCTCATATCGGTGACAGCTAACTAGACAGGGGCTTTAGCTGCCTCCGACCCCTTCAACTCCTGTCATTTTTTATTGTGAATAAGACCCCCCCACACACACACACACACACAGACGCACATTTTTCAGTCTATTCCATCTTGCACTCTGTTCCTCTCATTCCTTTTAATATGGTCAAAACTTTTCTTGGCAACTAAAATTTTAATACAATTTATGAAAAGCAAATAAAAACAAATAAAATTGTTTGTTTCCTAAAAGTGAATATTTTGCTGTCTTCCGCGTGACATATATTTCTTTAAAACATGACGATCCTCCAAACTGATCTATTGCTTTATCATGAATTTCCCCACTTGAATAAATGCTTCACAAGCACCTTTCAGCTGTAATGCTGAGACATTTAAATCATTTGTCCAGGCTTACAAAACACACTGCATAGAAGATCAGATAGAACATAAGATTATGTTCTATTCTTCTTTTAGGTTATTTAATTTTGGCCTCTGGACTTATTTGAATTTATCTGTGAAACAGAATGTGTCTTACAAAGTGTGCAAAGTTAGAAAACACAAACCAGGTATTTTGAACCATGAGTCCTGCTCTTCTTCATGTTCCACTTTGAATATTCCCAGTTTTAGCATATTAACACAGGACAAAATATTGGCTTTTTAAATTTTGACTAACTGATTTTTTTTTTCAAACTTTCATCCAAAGTTTTAAATTCATGGACTCACCTCCTCCGCAAAACCTTTTCATTTTCCCCAAATCCCTTTATTCCGTTCAGTGCGCTGTCAGATCTTCATCCACCGGCAGCTGCTGGAGCTGAACTAAACCGACAGTGATCTCCTCTCCCCTCGAGTCGATGACTTCTCTGGCTTTTAAAAAAATAAATAAATATATATGTATGTATATATCGCAAACTTTTATCACGTGTCGGCTCAATTAGATCTGCTCCCCTTCCCGCAGACAACTGGAGATGATGAAACCTCAGGTAAAGTCGGCTGGATCCTGTGGATGGAGGTGATGATGAAGGGGCTGATGTTCTGTGGAGGAGTCACGGGATGGAGCTTTAATATTGACGCTCCGCTGCCTTGGTGTGTGTGGTCTGTGTGACAGACTGAATGACGGCGGAGTCTTTTTGTACCTCCTCCTCCTCCTCTCTTTCTGCCCCTGTCTCTCCATCTTTCGTTGTCCTCCTCCTCGGTGCTGCTGATTCACCGGGTTGACGCATCGCGGCTCGGCTTGGTTTGGGAGCCGCTGAGCCACGGGACTTGTCCCAACTCATTTCTGCCTCCCTGCCCTCACCGTCCTCCTCCCGAGCAGGATCTGACTGCAGCCGTTTGATCTGCAATCGGCTTCTCGTTCATAAGGTGAAGGTCCGCGTGCTGCTGCAGTTCACCGCAGGACCTGGGAACCGTGCGACCCTCAACCCCCCAACCCCCCGGAAAACCCTCCTCGATGTTTTATGCACCGACACTTTTTATCCCGCGTTCATATTTACTCTAATTATTTACGCTTCTTTCTATATAAAAACATTATTAATTAATTACGATTAATAGGAATTAAAATGCAAAATGGTCAAATGCGTCTTGACGTAATTCAAATTCAAATTTTCAAATAACATGGAATCTGTAGGAGAAAAATAAACGTTCTCATTAAAAAGGGCGATAAACTCAAGATTGATATGTTGGAAACAGTAGTATAACTATGGCCTATGAGAGGCCTCGTATAAATTGCGATTAAGACTGCTTTTGTGGGTGAGTGTTTCTCAGAAAGGCAGAGGATGAAGACAAGTGTTTACCTGCTCCACGGCGTCTCTTTCTTCCCTCTTCATTCCTCAGGTTTTACTTTTTATTGACAGTGGGATTATAGTGATCTTCTTCTCTCACCTCCAGCTGTCACTCAGCATACCAACAGCAGCCCACACCGCACCACATCACTACTTTTGCTGTATATTTGTCCTGGATCCAGGTTGAATTAAAAAAGAAATAAGATAAGCTATCTCACTGTTTGTCCCTCTAGGTAAAATTCTTCACTAATCACTGATAAGTATCCTAAATCAGTGAGGCCTGTGTGCCTGATCACCGCCTGGTTAGAAATGACAGTGTCTAGTGACTGATCATATGGTTTAACAGTATCCTCCAGGCTGGATCCACAACCGGTCAAGCAAAGGGACCAGGACTCCGTGGGCCCCCAAGTGTGTGTCAAGGACCTGATCCAAATTTAATTAAAAGTTTCCTTTGGAATATGGGCCTCCAAAGCACAGTATTAGCAGACATGTTAAAAGTGTCATAAGCCTCAGCTTCAGACTAGAGCAAGTGTCAAAGGTGGCTGGTTTTAAGAAATTAGTTACAGTTTAGGCCATGTGTTGCCTTATAAGTAAATATTTTGATCAACTTAATGATGAATAGAAAAAAAACTGGCCCTTCCTTAACAGGTCAATCTGACCATGAGCACTTTGTTTTAAAAGCCACCTAACTTCCTAGACTGTAAATGATGTATCTGCTATTCATTCTTAATATTAAATGTGAGAGACATAAACGTATGCACATTTTAGTGGTGTATTACGTTATATTTCTGACGTTTTTTGATTTGATGTGTCGTGCGCCACTCAGTGGTGAGGAGAATTTCCTGCAGTCTATTTGGCCCGGCGCAGACTCAGTGACAACTTTTTCCAGTCATAGAGAAGTTGCAATGGGTGATGCTGTATTTCTGGTGCGATACAAAAATAACTTTATTTAAAATTAAGTGTTTCATTTATTTTAGAATTAAAGCTATAATCACTCAAATTAAAGCGTCATACCCAAACGGAAGTAAATACGAACATCCTCTGTCTGTTTCCGGTGACGTTTTGCTAGCTTCCGATGCTACACGCGGGAAACAGGCGACGCTGCTGGTCACATTCACTGTAAGACATAAAGTTTTCCTATTGTATGCGTCTCTTTTTAAGAAGCTCGTGCAGTTATTTGTGTAATGTATTCGTGAATGCGTGACGACTGTGTGCTTTATTCAAACCCACTGGTGTTCCATTAGAGACATTTACTCTGCCCATCGAATCTCTGGAGCTCATAACACCGACCTCGTTCTGCTGGAGCGCTCGATTAATTCTCCGCGGTGTCTCTGCGTGGCGGTGCTGCAGTTAATGTTGCTTTCTACTTTTTTACTCGTTCAATGCCGTACTATGAAAGAAGCGCACCCAGTGTAGTTCAAGTTAGCCTAGCTATTGTTTGAGGCGCAGAGTAGATGCTAGTTAGTAGCTTCTGTTTATGTGAACGTTAGGACTAACGATAACCATTATAAAGTGGCAAACGTCAGAATAAAATAATGGTTCAGATGGTCGTATAACTGTTGCTAAATTGGTTTTAGGTTTTACCACTGACGTCCTGTAACTAAGCCTGTTAGCTAGCTTACAGTTCCTAAGTGTAAACTTATGAATTCCACTCATAAACGTCACTATCACAACAAAGAAAACAAGTTAACTTTGAACTTTTATTTACGTTTTTATAGCATCATACGATGATAGATTTCTGTCTTCCTGCAGTCTCATCATGTTTTCATCAGAGTATAGATATGTCTTGATCACCGTCAGAGGGAGGTATTGGAAATTAGCAGACATGGGATTGTTTGGGAATGTGTGAAATGTGAAGTATGTGAAATATTGAGTCAATAATGACACTCATTGAGTTTTTGTCTTCCACCAGCACAATGTTATTTCATTTTTTTACACTTGTGAATCAAATGAGAATCAAAGAATTCAGTATTAATATATTGTATGTGTGGGTGCTGGGTTCTGTTTTCTTCTGTGCCTCTGTAGCACATCAGTTATCGCCTGGAGCTGCGATGGGAGACACACTGGAGTTCAATGAGATTTACCAAGAAGTTAAAGGCTCTTGGGTCAGTATCATTACTTTTTTTTTTTAATGGTGTGTCAACAGGAACCCGACTGGAATTTATATCAATATATATTTAATACTGTACAATGTAGAGGTGGTTGTGACTTTAGACCAGGATCACATATGTCTGCTCACTTCTATCAAAGGCCATTGTATCAGCCCAGAATTAGTGTTACTAGGTTTATGAGTATCATTTATGGATTTAAAAGTTGTGCTTCTGTATACAGCTGTAATAAAAATAAAAAACAATGTTATTCACTTCAAAAAAAAGATCATATAACTAATGTGTTAAGCTGCATGTGTCAGAAACAAGCAACCTGCTTTGAATTTATTCTGATTAATTGATAATTGATTACGTTCAAAAATATAGCAGTGGTTCCTTGCTGTCAAGTGTTCAATTTTTCTAATGAAGAAATACAAAGATGTTTATCAGAGAAGAGTAGAAAAACAGTAAGGTTTTCCTTTTGATAAAATGGTTCAAGTAATTAAACTTAATGTCACAGTTTTTTAGTTAACCATTTTATTAGTTGACATTTTAACCAACAAACCAACTTTTTAAATCCCATTTATACACATTTTTACTCTGCATCTCTTTGCCTGTGCAGAATGACGGACGGCTGCGCTTCAGTAAGCAAAATGTGGTTTATAAAAGCAGCAAGACTGGGAAAGTGGATAGCATCCCTGCTGGTGAGCTCAACATGGCCCAGTGGAGACGAGTGTGTTTAGGTCATGGCATCAAACTGGGCACCAGCACAGGAAACGTCTACAAATACGATGGCTTTAGGGACACGGTAAGTGTGTTCTGCACGCAGACCCTGTAAAATTTTGTTAATTTGTGTGTGTGCAATAAAGAAGTGGTTTTATGGTTTTTAAGGTTTACAGGTCTCTAAAGCAACAGAGGAATATAACAGACTGGCACACTGCTGTTTTGTTCAGTGCTATGTTTATGACAAAGATTGAAACACATGCAAGGCAACCGCTTCCACCCCACATCTGACATTTCCATGAAAAACGCTTCCATCTTGTGAAAAGGCCACCACTTTTGTGTGTGTGTGCGTGCGTATGTGTGGGTTTCTGTCAAAACTATGTGAATGAGTCGTCTCTTCTTCCCAAAGCTCCTAATGGGATTAATGAGGGAAACCAGCACTCGCATGTGTGTTCCATAAACAGTGTAATCATCGGCTCATGTGAGTCAGTGTTTATATCAATTCACTGAAACAATTTGGCTCAGTAGACAGACAAGGAAGAAAAATTTGGTCGTGTTTGTTTTTTATCACCCTTTCCCCCCTTTCCTCTGCTGCTCAGAGTGTATGGGGAATGTCAGCACAGGAGAGAAAGACTGGGATGGAGTGGGTATATAACCTGGACTCTGCAGTTGTGAGACTCTGTGTCTCCTGGGGTTAATCAGCATTTTTTGGAAGATGGATCCTCTCGTCCCGAAGGGGAGGCTGTGATGTCATTGTTTATTATCACACAGTAATCTGGAGTTGGCTGAAGAATATGTTGCTGGTGAGCGGAGTAGACAATTTGATTTATCTGTCCTTTGGAGGTGTCTCTGAAAAAATGCTGGCTCTTAGTCAGAAGCGGCGAGTGTTGCGTAACTGTCTGTTCATGTCACTTACAAGAGGACATCGTTGTTTGCAGTTTGAGTTTGTAACTGTGAATGTGCACAACCCGTTGTGGTTGTGTTTTGTTAAAAGGGACTGACCTTTTAGCAAAGTTTTTTGCAGCATCAAGTATCTGTCAAAGATACTGTCAAAGATGATCTGATTAATGTCAGACACTTTTTTCAGTAGAACAAGACATCACATTGGGCTTTAGAAAATGACATTTAGAAAGATATTTTTATCAATTTCATAGAGCAAATATTTATCAATTAATTGAAAAATAATGCCCTTTAGAAAAACAGAGTGCTAAAACAAACCCTAGTCTCTGATGTTACAAGTGTCTCACAAAAATTAAAGGAGATAATGGCTCCTGCTTTCAGTTTTGTAGTAAACTTACCATATTCATGTGTGTTCGTGTAACTTTTATCAAGCAATGAGACTGTGATCATATCACACAACACTAAATTGGGCAACAATAAATCTGCCTAAACAGAAATGAGGTGTAGTGAAATACCAAACAGCAGGCCTGATGAGGACAATGTTAATGCGCGCACACTCACGCTTGACGTCTTCTAGACATCTGCTTACACACGTTCTCGTGTCTAAATAATGCCTTAATCCTGACTAACAAACACAGATGAACTTGCTGATAATGCATGCACACACAGGCACACACACAAAGACACTAATTGGCTGTAATAACCTCATGTATAGGCAAATATCCAGGTGCATAAACCTTGTTTCCTACATAGTCTCATTCTCTACCCGGCACACATACTAGCACACCGCAATCATTTCCACATGTTCTGTGTGTGTGTGTGTATGCATGTGTATGTGAGATTGGCCATGTGTTTGTCACTGTGTGTAAGTGTGAGTCCTTTCTAGTTGTAAGTGAGCCTGCAGGATAAATAAACAGCCTGATTGTCAGGGCTGGTTCGGAGGAGTGGAGGACAGAGGGCGGATGGATTACATTCACCTCCAGTGTTCCCAAGAGGCTAGAGCGGCAGGCGTGGTTATAATTGCTTTGTGATTAATTAGCCACCCAGTCTCACACCCTTGGAGGGTGTTACACTAAGCTTTGACCCATGCAGTGCTAGTGCGTTTATGGCCTTAATATCTAAAGCCTTTCTCTTTTAAATTTTTTATGTCTTCCCATTTTCATCACTTCTCTCCCTTCACCTTTTGGCAGGACTTTGAAAGGATCGCTGAGTTTTTTAAGGCAAACTACAAGGTGGAGTTGACAGAGAAGGACATGTGTGTGAAAGGCTGGAATTGGGGAACAGCCAAGTTTTCAGGTAAAATAACACTTGATTATTTTAACATAAGCAGAAAATCATGTTATGTACTGAAAAAAGGACTGGGGCGCTGTTGTAAGTTTTTACTATTGAAAACTTACAACAAAATTTGAAAATAAGCTGCCACTTACATATTTCCCTCTCCCCTCTCCTCTCCCGTCACAGGACCATTGTTATCATTTGATATAAATGACAATGCAGCGTTTGAGATCCCACTGTCCAACGTCTCCCAGTGTGCCACGGGAAAGAATGAAGTCACTTTGGAGTTTCACCAGAATGACGACACCGAGGTGTCCCTAATGGAGGTCCGATTCTACGTCCCACCCAGCCAGTCTGATGAGCGACAAGACCCTGTTGAAGTGAGGACAGATGTGCCACTTCTGTGTCTATGTCTACACTTCTATATCTACAAAGCACAAATCTTCATTGTAGTACTGCTAAACATGTGTGTTTCCCACAGGCCTTTGCTCAGAATGTGTTGTCTAAGGCTGATGTGATCCAGGCCACTGGAGATGCTGTGTGTATCTTTAAAGAGCTGCAGTGTCTTACACCCAGAGGAAGGTAGGAGCTAATCATTCAACAGACTCTCACTCATGTTATTATGTCAGTTAAAACCTAAATCTGAAATTAGATACCATCTCACCATATGGTGGATTTATTTGTTTAAAGCTTCTTGCACTTTCATTAAGTACACACTAACTGTTGGTTGTCCAAACATGAGTAAAAAAAATAAACTGCTCTGATTGCCCTTTTCTTTAAATCAGATATGACATTCGTATCTACCCAACCTTCCTCCACCTCCATGGTAAGACTTTTGACTACAAGATACCCTACACTACTGTCCTCCGTCTATTCCTGCTGCCACACAAGGACCAGAGGCAGATGTTCTTTGTGGTGAGTGGATTTTGCTTGTTTTTATTCAGAATGGCAACCAGTTAAAGGAGCAGTCTGAATTTGTATACCCAAAACAGCTTCCTCTTTACATATTGTCCATTTACGTTATCACTCATCTTTGTGTTTGTGTTGTCGTCATAGATCAGCCTGGATCCTCCCATCAAGCAGGGTCAGACACGTTATCACTTTCTGATTCTGCTCTTCTCCAAGGAAGAGGACATCAACCTCACCCTCAACATGAGCGAGTGAGTTTGTGACAGTAGAAAACACTACTACTTACAGACCACATGTGGCCATGTGCTATTTGAGCTGCAGGCGGATTATTGAGTTGGTATATAAAGGCTTGTCACATTGATAGTAGTAAGTTATTCAGCCTATCCACCAGGGGGAGGCAACGCTCTGAAGGAGTAAATCCTGTGTTTCTATTAGCGATTACATCTTTTGTTCTCCTCATTGTGTCTCACTAATACAAGAAACCCAGAGAGTAATGCTGCCCTTTCTTTTGTATGTCGAATAGGGACGATGTAGAGCGCCGTTTTGAGGGGAAACTCAGTAAGAATATGTCGGGGTCACTGTATGAGATGGTCAGCAGGGTGATGAAGGCGTTGGTCAACCGCAAGATCACTGTGCCTGGGAACTTTCAAGGGTAGGTCCCTTCATATCAGTTCTTTTCACCCAATAATGAAAGTTTGAGTTCACAGTTAACATGCCTCTATTCTCCTGCAGTCACTCTGGGGCTCAGTGCATCACCTGTTCCTACAAGGCGTCCTCGGGTCTCCTCTACCCTCTGGAGAGAGGCTTCATCTACGTTCACAAGCCACCTGTGCACTTGCGTTTTGAGGAGATCTCCTGCGTCAACTTTGCCCGAGGCACCACCACCACACGTTCCTTTGACTTTGAGATTGAGACCAAGCAAGGGAACCAGTACACATTCAGCAGCATTGAAAGGTGAGGACGCTGACTCTAATTCATGAACATCTGTAATTCCTTTGATGTATTCCAAATCTATCATGATAAATGTTAGCGTTCTGTTGTGAGTCTCAGCCCAGTATTGATGGCATTTATAATACAATATTTACATGGATCATAGAAGAAATTGATTCCCCATAAATCATTCTAAATGATTTATCTTTCTAAACAAATGTGGACATTTTGTGTTGACAACCAAATAAAACCCATCTCTTTTCTTTTAGAGAAGAATATGGAAAACTTTTTGACTTTGTTAACGCCAAGAAGCTCAACATCAAGAACAGAGGGTTCAAAGAGGTAAAATTTTTGTCATATAATCATATTCTAGTTTGTAAGCGAAGATATCGCACCTGTTTGTGAAACCTATACCATCACAGATATTGATCCCTGTTGCCCTTCTCCTGTATGTCTGTCCTTGTGTCCTTGTAGAAGAAGGTGGGTATGGTCATGGGCGTCACGTGTGAATTAGGCACTTGATTTTAGGGGTGTGGATTTATACTGCTTGCATGGCGTACTGCTGAGTTGTGTTTGTGATACTGATAATTGCGGCCAGTGATCTGAATTTGATGTTACCAGTACGACTGGTTGAGAACCTGATAAATCTTGGGTCATTAATTACTAATCATGGGTCATGGGGGTGAAGGAGTGTGTGACTGATAATTGCGCACGCTTGTGTGCTTGTTTATTTGCATCATGCTGACTAATGTGTGGCCCTGGGGCTTCTGGTGTGCTTTAACTCTTAACACAGCTGTCATCATGACCGCTGCCTAACATGGGCAATGCTGATTGCATTACCCATAATGCTTTTCTTTGACATATACAAGTCCCTGGTCTGTCAACAACATAGCTGAAGTACCTCCTCATTTTGACTTGTTACTTGGCCATCTGTTGCCATGGTGACAGGGTCAGCAGAGAAAGGCTAATGAAAAAGGATGGGCCTGCTCTCTGTTTCCTGTCGGTGTTTTAATAAGACCTACATTGACTTGTTGTCTGTCCTCCCCCTGTCAGACACAGATACTGATGCATTGAGATGACAGCTGTAATAATGCTGATAGTAATAATTGTTTTTGGTTACAACAGTCAGTCTCAACAAGTTTAATTATGAAACATAATTTATTAGCAGTAGTTTTCCAAAGATGTAACTCTGAACTGGTTGAAAAAAAGAGGAAAGATTGTTTGCAGGATTATCCAACATTTTTGTCATAAGGAAAATTCAGTCCTTTATTAAGACAGAAGGCAACTTCGTGTTATCCAAATTATATGTGGGGAAATGCTGTTTATTAATTCCTATAAAATAAATAACTATTGTTTTCTGTTTTCTGATTCATACATGAATCAACCAATCAGTAAGGGCATTATGATTCATTTCTGTCTAACTAATTACAATACGATTATTTTCAGCAACCATTTATTTTTTGAATATAGTCAAAACCGTCCATCCAATGTATAGTCCACCAACCATTGGGTTTAAGAAACATTTTGCAAGGAACAGTAGAGGAATCAGTGAATAGTGTTTTTGACTGTAAAGTGTACTTTCAGGGTATGAAGGGTAAAACTGACGAGTACAGCGACTCAGATGATGACCAACATGATGCCTACCTGGAGAGGATGAAGGCTGAAGGCAAAATCAGAGAGGAGGGCAATGACAGCGATGAATCAGACGGCGGCAGCGGTGAGTCTCATAATGACAAATGTAATTTAGACATGTTGTCCACAAAAGATCAGTAAGTATGATCTCTGATATTTCTGTTTGATTTTTCCTTCTAGATGAGTCATTTAACCCAGGTGAAGAAGATGATGACATTGCAGAAGAGTAAGTAACTTTCATTAGATTTGTTTTCAGGCTATTCTTTTGTTCTCCCGTATTTTCTTGGGAATAAAATGTTGATGTATGGTTCGTCATATTTCTGGCACCATGGCTTCTTTAACATAGCTGAACTTTACTGTTTGTTTTTATTTTCCCTTCTTTCAATTAGGTATGACAGCAAGGCCTCAGCAAGTGACAGCAGTGCAGAGGGGGACGAGAGCGAAGATGAAAGTGCAAAGAAGAAGGCCAAGAAAACCAAAGTGGTGAAGGAGAAAAAACCAAGAAAGCCACGCAAAGAGGTAAGAGTGCAAAAAGTAAGGGGGAAAAAACTAGGGGAGAAATATTAATACCTTTGAAAGACTAGATTTGGGAAGTAATTTTTCCAGGTGCCTCTGTAATTACAAACAGATGTACGGTGTTTATAAATCTGTATAACTACACATATTTAGCTTCTAAATGTCCTTCCTTTCTTCAACCTGAATAGAAGAAGCAGAAAGATACCAGTGGCCCCAAGAGGCCGATGAGTGCCTACATGTTGTGGCTGAACTCCAGTCGTGAACGCATCAAGTCAGAGTATCCAGGCATCTCTATCACAGACATCTCCAGGAAGGCAGGAGAGATGTGGAGACAACTTGGAAAAGACGAGAAAGAGGTGAGGAGGCAGGGGAAGAAACAATTTTATTTCACAAGTCTGTTCATTTCTTTCGTCCTTACTTTCATTCTTCACTGTTTTATTTAGGAGTGGGAAACAAAGGCAGGGGAGGCAAAGAAGCAATATGACAAAGCAAAGAAAGAGTACAAGGAGAGCGGTGGTGGATCGGCCTCTGTTTCTAAGAAGTAAGGGCCACAGCTCTCGCGCTCAGGCGTCACTTTGTTTTTTTTTTGTCTTGGCAAAATAAGTCGTCGCTATATGTCCATGTCTCACCTGTCCTCCATTAGGGAGAGTAAAAAATCTGGAGTTAAAAAAGAGGAGAAGAAGAGGAAGTCTGCAAGTGGAGGAGACAAAGACAAGGACCGGGGAGGAGGCAACGACAGCTTTAAGAGCCGTGAGTTCATTGAGACTAGTGAGGAGAGTTCATCAGAGTCTGACCACAAGAGCAAGTCAAAGAGGAAGAAGGTAAGAGAAAAAAATGTACTTAATCCAAGCAAATAAATAGAAATATAAAATGAATAAAGTTTAAAAGAAACTACCACTCACACACCATAAATTATGTTTGATAATTCCTTTGTCTAGGAATCAGATGAAGAGGAGGAAGAGGCCGTGTCCACACCAGCTAGCTCTCATGAAGAGTCGGACTAGTCAAGCAACCCATCTTAAACACAAATCAAGGACCAAGCATTTATACGTCATGTTGATATCACACAGACTGACAAATCGGCAGACTCGCCTTGTAATTTTATGTTTCCTTCTGCTTTGTTTTAAGAGTACAGAATCATTTTTGCAACAGGCCCTGACAGTTTGTGAGATATTTGAACAGGTTTTTCAACAGATAGCACAGAGAAATGTTTGTATGCCAGTGTACTATTTCTTTTCCACCCCAAGAAATTATTGAAGGGTTTTTCATGTCACCAATTGAGATGGTTGTTTTAGATTATAGCACTGATGTGTGTAAGACTCATTAGTTGAACGATGTGGCTAAAGAGAAAGCTAATGCCAAACTAGTTTATTCTTTGTATGTAGAGAATCTAAAAACTGCAGTTGTTTTTTTCCATGTTACGTTGTCAGGTTGAAATAAATAAATGGACAGTTTTTAATAAATTGTCTTTGCTGTGTTCATAGTAGCCACTAAGTGATTTTTAGGTCCTGCACCTACACCTACCTTTAACCTTTCATCTAGTCAGCTGCCCTCCTCAGTTGCAGGGCCTTTAAAAACAGTATAACATTTTCACAGGAGGCAACAGCAGATGTAAATGTGTTTGTTTTTCATTGAGCTGCTTCAGCTTTAGGGCATTGTGTGTTATTATTACTTATGTTAGTTGTCCTACTTTTCTTTTTCTACTCTTTTGCCAACATATGTACAACTCATTGAACTGTTCCAAAAAGAAGGTAAATTTGAACATCCAGAATTTTAAATATGATTCATTAGACCAGACCACTTTCTTCCACTGGTCTGTGGTCCAGTTCTGATGCTCACGTGGCCCTTGTTGACGTCTGTGGTGGACTGACTGGGTTTAGCATGGGCACTCGGAGCGGTCAGCTACGGTAGTTCCCTTTACATGACCTAATAGATAGAAGACTAAAAGCTCTTACTGGAGTCTTTATTGGGGAGTTACTATTGGGTTTCTGTACATTGTGGTGGTGTGCATCAGGCCCATTTAAACAGGCAGGGTGGTTAGCGTGAGTGTTAGCAGGGGAAGTTAGATGAAGACACGGGTGAATGTTTGAGAGATGGTGGTTTGAAACAGGAAGCAGAGGTCCAGGTAGACTCCAGTTTGTAAAAAGGCTACTATATTGTGGTTGAGGAGTGGTTTTTAAGAGCCAAACACTCCCTTTGTGGACAATGAGCTTCTCTTCCTGTTTATCTCGCTGCAGTAACTGGATGTCCTTACAATGACCCCTCATGTTTGACATTTTTAACATCACATCCTTTTCCATGTGGTCATTTGAATCACTCTGCGTAAAGCTCACACAGAGTCTTACTCCAAAGCATCCTGTCTACAGCCGCGCTGTAAAAGCGATTATACTGACAGGGACATGAATATCTTAATATATTAAATTACAAGGTATTCTGTCCTGTACAGATGAAACATACCTCTTATAATGATAAATGCCTTGTGGTGACACCGGAAGAAAGACCGGAGGTTGAAAATCATGAGGATTTATCTTCTAGGAAACATCAATACACACATTTGAAGTGCGGGTTCCTTTAATATATTAATTTGAGGTGAAGAAAACAGAAAAAAGTATGCAGTATGAATCTCCTGGGAACATAAATATCAAATCGTTTAATTGAAATCTATAAAATATCAATACATTTTAATCAGTCATCATACTGCTGTAGTAATGAGCATGCATGTCCTCTTCCAAATGGTGTGTTTATGTATGGAGTTGTCATGTGATCTTGAGCGTTAGTGTTCTGGCATGTTGAGCGTGTTTACATAGATCCCTTCCTGTAGCGCCATGATAACTTTCACTGTGGTTTCTTCTTTCACAAAGAAATCCATCTGACAGTCCTTCACTCGTCTCCCTCACCGTGTTTGTCTGCGTGTGTAATTTGACGAGCCCTATCTCGTACTTGTGGATTTACAAGGTTTCACAGTCTCAGTGGCATCACAGTCATGCTAACGTCATTGTGATGTACATTACCGCCACGCGCCGTCTGAAAGCTAGTGTGCTTGTGCGAACATCACGTGTGTTTATGTGCTTCTTCTCTGTATTAGGTTACCATTAATTAACCACAAACATAATGGACCCACTTAAGAAATGGCATTGTCTCTTTGCCCATACATCTGCACACACACACACACACACACAAACACAATGTCATTGCATCAGTAGGCTACATTATCTTGCTGATGTGAGACGCAGTTATGCTGCTGGTACTCCAGGAGTGGTCATATCATATGGCACAATTATTGAACATTTGTCACTAATGCAACAATATGTAATTTTTTACAGTGCATTAGGCTCCATAAGCAGAGAATTTGCAGATATGCAGCAGATTGATCCTAAGACTAAGACATTAGACTTGATTCATGTTGGACATCTGGATGAGTTTGAGTGGTTCCGTTTTTAAAGTTGGGACTTTAAAGTGAAAAAGTCACTTTCAAGACAGTGAAGAGGTTTGCTGAGTAAAGAATGACTGAGGTCATCTGAATATGGGCAATTTGAAATCTTTTCGCTATAGTATATATCAAAGTAAGAATCTCAGGTCGTTTGTCAAAAAAGTACGAGTTAAATGTGATTTTTTTTTCATGGGCCAGAGTTAATTTATTGTTATTGTTGAGATATGTGTGGAGCAAATGAAAATGAATGTTGTGGGATACTGATAGTTGCCCGTGCACAGCGTTGTTAGTGTGCTTGTTCTTGTGTTTTCAGGACTGCACACAGCTGCAATAAGGCAAAGATGGGGCTGGGAGATGGGGACTTGTGGTGAAGAATGAGCGGAGGGGAGGGACAGAAGAGACAATTTCACATCCTCCTCATCCCTCTGCGTGGAAGAAGGGGAGGTCTGCTTTGTGACATAAACCAATGAAACCGAGACAGTGAGGTTTGACTGTCAAATATGAGTAGTGGTGAGGCAGATGAGCTCAGGCCATGACAAGGACTGAATATGCAGGACCAGTGTGAAGATTAAGCCAACGTCTAGAACACGCTGCACACATTGCAAACAGGGACCTTCTGAGGAGACTGACTTTTCTCGCGGGCTCTGAAAGAACCAGGTCATCTTCCTTTTGACTCACACTGACCAGCAGCCATGGGCAACTTGGTGTGGGGCTGCGTCACTGACTTCTTCACCTACGAGACCACCAAGTCTGTGGTGGTCAAGAGCTGGTCTGTGGGCATCATCAACCGGATCGTACAGGTGCTCATCATCTCATATTTTGTCGGGTCAGTAGTCTTGTTCTTTCTTTATCTATTTGATATTCCTCTCTGTGGTTCATGCCAACATCCCAAAACACAGGCAGTGATGGGAGTTTTGTTGGTTGTGCTTTGAAAATCCATTGGAATGGCTCAGAATAACAGCAGTAACAATTTTGCAGAAACAACATCCCAAAATACAAAAATCATGCATGACTAAGTTTCACACAAAAAGATTGTGTTATTGAAATAAACAAAAATAAATTCAAGGTGGGAATTCAAACAGAAGGTTAAATTATTATGAGTATTAAAATATGGTGGAGGAAATGTCTCTCTCATTTTAGAGTGTGAAAACAAAATGACAGGTTTGAAAGGCGTATAAGCATTTTCCTCCAGTTGTCTAAAGACGACTGTGTTGTGTCCTTTGTCCCACAGCTGGGTCTTCATCCACGAGAAAGCTTATCAGGTGGTTGACACTGGTATCGAGTCATCTGTGATGACTAAAGTAAAAGGCTTTGGTTACCATCATAACCGTGTGATGGATGTGGCCGACTACGTCTTCCCTCAACAGGTGTGTGACCCTGATAACACACAAACATAAAGCATCACCTTTGACCTTAGGGACAACCTGCTTGTTGCACTGTCACACTGTTTAGCTTTGTCTGAGGTAGAGCATTACAGTGGCCCATGCATGTTGTGCTGTGTTGCAGGGTGCAGGTGTGTTCTGCATCATGACCAAGCTCATCATTACTGAAAATCAGTTCCAAGGAACATGTGCTGAGGTGAGGACGCGTTAAACATTTTCAGTCACATCACAGCTGGTATCCCACAGTGTCTTCCGAAAAGATTTCAAGAAATTCCCTGCAACGAAAAACATCTTCTAACATCATGGATCGTCGAACAGTTACTTAAAACTATTCTGTCTGAAACAGCTGCACATGAAATCAATGAATACTGCATCGCCCTAATATTTCCATATGTGTGTGTGTGTGTGTGCGTGTTTCAGACCGTTAATAAGTTTACTTGTGAAACTGATGAAGACTGCCACAAACATTTAGGTGCAATCCTCTCCAACGGTGAGAATAACTCAGAGTTTCACATGTATAAGGAAACGCACACTTTCACTTACCCAAAAATGTATAATGCAACCCTTTCTGCCTCGCTCACAACAGGAGTGATAACAGGTGCTTGCCTTAAACCCAGCAATGACTCCGAAGGCAAATGTGAGATTGAAGGATGGTGTCCAGCTGAGGATGACGCTGTCAAAATGTAAGACTAATACACAAACAAATACACAGTGGTGCTTGTGAACAAGATTTTAAAAAAAAAACATATGATTGTTTCAAAACTCGCTTTTAATCCTCTGATCCTCACACCTACTCCTCTGTTGACATCCACCTCAGCGAACCGATGCTTGATGTGAAGAACTTCACAATTTTCATCAAAAACAGTATCCGCTTTCCTCTCTTTAATGTCACCAGGTAGGTCTCTCACACACACATACAACACACAATCACACACATTTTTAGATTTCAGCAGCCAAAAACATGGTAAAATATGATGAAAACCACAAATTTGTCGAAAATATCGTACGTAAACATGCCGCGTTTGTCTCTTAGAGGGAACTTTCCCTCTACGATGACGTCAGCAGACATCAAGAAATGTCAGTACCACCCGGAGAACAACCCCTTCTGCCCCATCTTTCGGGTGCAGGACGTGCTGAGCTATACGGGGCAGACTGTGGAAACTCTGGCAGACAAGGTGACCAACAACCTCTGATTAGAATCAGAGGCAGATCAATCTGTATTTTAGATAATACCACATCTCACATTTCATGATCCTCTTCCCTCAGGGTGGAGAAATTGGGATAAACATTGAATGGAAGTGTAACCTGGACCTGAATATTGACTACTGTGTTCCCAAGTACTCTTTCACACGCCTGGACTTACCGTTTGCCAAAAATGCCATATCCAAAGGTTACAATTTCAGGTAAGGAGGATTTTATTTCCCCACTTGGCCTCGCCTCATTTTTTATTCCTCTTGATTACTTGATCTTTTTTTTTTAAATCATCTCTTCTTGCAGATTTGCCAAATATTTCAAGACAGAAAATGGGACTGAATTTCGGACACTTCACAAAGCGTTCGCAATCCGCTTTGATGTGATGGTCACTGGCAATGTGAGTTGTGTGAAATTGTGGGTGCCAGGGAATTCATTTGTACGTGATAATGTCAATTTAGAGAAAACGATTTATTCATTGATGTGTTTATTCACTGTGTATAGTCCCCGGTTGGTGTAAATAAAAATCATACTAGTTACTAGTTGTATGTTGTGTTGCCTGAACTGGATTTCTTCCTGTCTGTCTCTTCAAGGCCGGAAAGTTTGACACAATCCCAACACTGATCAATGTGGTAGCTGCGTTCACCTCAGTTGGACTAGTAGGTGTTTTCGATCAGAGTAAATGATGATACTCGTTACTGTCAGCCTTAATTAACCTTTTTTTTTTTAAAAAATCTGTCTTGACAGGGGACAGTTCTCTGTGACGTTATCTTACTGAACTTCATGAAAGGTGCAGAGCAGTACAAAGCCAAGAAATTTGAAGAGGTGAGGCGTTGTTTTAATATTTCAGCCCTCGTGATTTTAGACCACTGACAGAGAGTGGCTGTAAATGGTCCAGGTGAACTTTCATGTCAATACTCTTCTTGTTGTTTTGTCCGTCCAGGTGTCAGAGGCTCAGATCGAAGCATCCCTCGCTCAGAGCCCAGCCAGCCAGCTGTCACTCAAACCAGGTATCAAGAGCTCCTATGACTCGGGAGCTGTTTCCCTCGCTAACTTTTACGAACCATGTAACTGACATCAAGACCGATCTGAAGAAATGGATTCTCCTTTTTTTTTTCTTTACCTCATTAAAAGATTCATTAAGCCTTTTCTGAATGTGGGGATCCAGCTGTGAGATTTAGTCAGGCAAGTCTGTGGACGTGGGTAAAGAAAGACATCATCACTGCCAGCTTCACAATGTCAATACCATAAGTATGTGTGTGTCAGGTGAAAAAGAACTATGACATTGTAGCCCATAAGAGTTACTCTCACCTATTGTAATCAACACTCGAATAACACATAAGGAAGATTTAAGATAAAACGCCATGGATTAAAACCACAGTTATTAAACGCTGAAGTAAATGTAACGTAATAAAATGGTATTTTATTATAAGCAGTTTTATTTTACAGCATTTTAACAACAATTACCTGTAATATCATGTTAGAGCTAAGGAAGCAAATTTGTATTCAAGCTACATAAACCTGCGTATCGTTCCCAGTTAGCTTTGCTAAGATGAGCCAGAATTCCAAAATTGCACTCAAGTAAAAAAGTTGCAAACACTGCTGAATAAAACTATTTGTTGAACATTTATGGACAATTTCTCTTTGTCTTCACATTCACACCACTCACTACCCAACTCTCTTCTCCTCCCTGCATAAATACAAGCACTGAAGGCTCTTAATGGTATAAAGACACTGCCAGTAATGATGTGTGTGTGTGTGGGTGATATATGGAGGAAGAGCCATGAGGATGTATGTATGTGGTTTTTGAGGTTTACAAATGGGCCATAATTAGTCTGCTTCTGGGTGATGATGCAGTCAGATGTTACGGTACAGACTAATGGACTGATACAGTTCCACCTTTTTCTGGAGACGATCTAAAATGACATTATGATTCTCATGATCCTGTGGCTCCATCTCAAATATTTATCTCCTCTCTTTCTGCCTATTTTGCTCCCGTCTCACTTTACTCTAAAATATGACAGGGGCACTAACATATCAGTTGAAGTGCCTCTTAATGGCTCTGACAGTGATCTACGAGACAGTAGCTGTGAAAGGAGGCCACAGAGGAATTCGTAGCAGTTAGCCACAGAGGCTGGCACACTAATTTGATCACATGGATCAATATATATAATGCATGTAATGGATGTGACATAATATAATACGCATATAAAACCATTCCATGTCCCGTGCAACTTGTCCACTGACAGGAAGTGTGTTAGCTTATAATATAAAATACTAATACTAAGAAAAATTGCTAGTAGGCGAAGCATTTGTGTTTGCCAGGCAGGTAGCAGATACAGACACATCCATACAGACCTCTGAAAGACAGCAAATAAGTATATTTCACAAAATGTTGAACTGTTCCTTTACTGGTTGTCTGTTTAGTGGGTCCATTCACATAATATTTCTTGCGAGTTAATGCGAGAACATTTTAGTCCTTGTAAGACAACAAGGTCAAACTTGTTTAGGTGCAAATCAGAAACACTCCAAACTTGAGTTATCATTTTGAAGGTGTGTTTGAGGGTCACAAGGAGCAAAGCAACGTATGGAGGTGTTTCCAGCGTCCAGACAAACGTCTATAAAGAAAACCCTCTAAGTGAACTATAAAACATGTTCATCACAAAATGGTATTTCGTTTTCTAAGTGTGAAAAACAGTTCTTTAAATTAATAACAAACAACAATGAAGCTTATGCTATTGTGCATTTTTGGAAACACTATGAAATAATTGGCCCAGTATGAAAAAAGCATTATCACTTATTTTAAATATCTTTAAACGAGATTAACTTGTTTATTAGACAAACTGTCACAACATTGTTGATTTTGATTGACTGAGACTAAATGCTGATGCTATGCAGTTTTACAGTCTGTGCTTTTTCCCTATGTTCTTTCTCTTCAGAGCCTGGATCCAGGCAGGGAGGGCAGGTCGACGTGCAACTGCTGCTGCTGCTGCTGTTGTTGCTGCTGCTGCTGTTGCCTCCCCTCTCTCTGGCTGCTCCGGCTCCCAGTACTTCTCGATCACAGAGTCATCATCGTCTTCTGTATCCTCCTCTGAGTCCGTCTCATCTAAATCCAGCTCTGGAGGTTCTATGGTCTCCACCTCTTCTGCAAAATGCACCCGGCGGTTCTCCTCAACTCGTCTCTGATCCAGAGAAGGTGAATAACATTGTAAAGAAAAAGAGACAAAAAAAGATGGCACCTATTTTTAAAGTCATTTTCTGTAACAATGATTACTCAATATTTCACAGAGCTTAACAAAAGTTTTATTCATTAGGTCTCATTATTAGAAGATGTGGGACAGTGTTCAAATGGTATGTTTGTAATCAGATTGTATGTATGTATTATTATTATTATTTTAGTTAACATAAAAACAAAATGGTTTCCAAATTTTCTATAAATTCATAGCAACCTCCACATATATGAAGTTTGTAATAACAATATAAATAATTAATTAATATTTGCCTTTGATTTGACTTAAGTTAATTATTTAACTGAACGGTGGTTATTTGTTGTTACTAGATGGAGTACAGACATACTGTGCAGATAATGTGTTTAAATGTCATGCCACAAGGAGGCACTGTGTGCTGTTCAACAGCTCACCTTTTTTGGCACTGTTTCCATAGAGAACTCAGAATCCACAGATATGGACTGTTTGAGGACGCCCCGAGGTGCAGTTTTAAAGGATGGAGAGAGAGGGGCACTGTGAGGGTTTATGGTGTTTGAAGGTTTGACAATATCATGCTGTGACTCTCCTGTGTCATCCATTGCATGGGTTTGGTTTATGCTCAATGAAGATATGGATTCTCCTAAAAAGAGACAAAAGAAGAAGCTTAGTTTCCCCCGTTTTGAACTTTCAGCAAAATGTATCTCCTGAATTTCCAACACCGGAACTCATTTGGCTAAAATACCTGACTTATTACTCAATTTCTAGTACTTAGTTGTTCTGACCTCTGCCTGTCTCTTGTCCCATACCTCTTTTCCCTGTGTGAGGCCTCCCATCTGTCTCAGCCAAATGATGTTGTCTCTTTCTGTTGTGGTGGTGTCTCTTAAGTGTGGAGTTGACAAAGATATCTGCGGGCTGCATTTAGAACAGACAACAATGAGATCAAAACTGAAACGTGTAAAGAAATCACAAAAAAGATAGAATTAAAAATATGGTCTCATCTAACCTCTACATGAGATGCAGGTCTGTTTCGCTGCCTCTCATCTCTAGCTCTAGACTGCCAGCCCTCCATTGGTTCTGACTGATCAGCCACTCTGTGAATGTCCTGCTGTGTTTTTTCCTCTGATACATCCATGCTGACAGGAAGGGACGCATCAGGTGAAGACTCAGTGCCCCTGAAGCTCCATGGGATGTTCCCACAACCTGGTTGGTCCAAAACCAGAGACGACTGACCACCAATGGAAGAATTTAGTTGGCTTTTCAGTTGGCTCAGCGGCTCCTCTGATGGGCTCTGATTGGCTGGTAGGTTGGGGTTAAGGAACTTTGCCCACTCTTGACCTGTGACGATCTCCTCCAGCAGACTGAATGAGCCCAGGCCAAACTCAAAGTCACTGTGGGACCTGCCACAAGAAGAGAGACTCTCATTGTCAATAAGTCATCAGCCATTAATGGATGGCTCTTGTCTTTATTGACATGTTCTTCAGGTAAATCAGTCTAACTGACAGTATGTGAATTAGTTCACATAGTGTCAACAAGATTAACACCAACATTAAAATGCAGCTAAAATATTAAAGCTTTCATGATAATAGGGAAATATAAAGTTGTTGTGTACCTTTGTACTTAGGTACATTTTGTTTTACGTACTTCTGTAGATATGGTTTATTTTTATTTGAATACTTGTTGATAGGAAGGGTGTCTTTAAAATGCAATGTGTTGATCCAGAAGTGAGGCTGACGATGCCTGATGAATGGTGCTGTCAGTGACAGGGGCGTGTTCGATACCTAAAATGCATATCACAGGCAATTTAACAACCTAAACTAGCATCACAGCTGCGGTTGGAACTGGCTTAGACATACCTCACATAGTTTACTGCTGTTGCTTTAGTGTTAAGAGCCAAATAAAAAAACAAAACAAAAATAAACTGCAACAACCTTTGCCTTTGTCATCCTGACTGCAGTACTGGTTTTAAGACAGTTTAATGGCTGATTACCTGATGCGCTCCTCAGTAGTGCCTTTTTCTGTTTCTGTTGGTGTCCCACTGAGATCACTGCTATCTAAAATGTGCAGGGTCCTTTCCTCCTCTTTATCTTCTTTATATGATGTATTTTCTGTTGTCAGCAGCTGCTTTTGATGTAAAAGTTGTGAAGTAAACATGGTTCAGTTCCATATTTATTATATACATTTATGATATATATATAATCAAAAGTATAATCAAAATGACCTACTGACCTCAGTTCCTTGCATATTCTTCTGGTCCATTCTCTCACCTACTTCCTTTCCCTTTTTGCCAAAACTCCCTGCCCTGTCCATCCATCTTTCCTTAATCTTTTGCGTCCACCTCCTTGGTTTATTCTCAGATGATCGTTGTTTCCTTTTTGTGCTGCTGTTTGTTGTATTTTGGCTACTTGTGACAAACTGGATGTTTTTACTTCTTGACAAAGCTCCAAATCCTCCATTTCCCACATGCAGCTCTTTGTTCCCTTGACTTTCCCGATCAACACTTCCATCTGTGGGCTTTACGGACCACACATAGACTTTGGGTGTAAAGCCCTGATCCTTGATCTGATTCTGTCCCAAGTTTGTGACGGCCTCGTTATTATCTTTGTTGTGTCTTGATGTTGCAGATCTGCCAAAAGTCATTCCCTCCCCATCAGTCTCCTCAGAGGAAGTTATATCAAGACCCTTAAGTGATTTAACAGGAAACAACTGCCCTGTTCCTGTTGGGGTGATCTCAGGTGATGCGACCTCTCCCAGCACCCTGCTCTGATCGCCACTATCAGTGTTGTCTTTCTGGGAGGGAAGGGAAATTAACCCCCTGTCCATTCTATGGCCATGACTTAATTGCTGAACATCCCCACCTTTGAAGCCAAAAGCACTCTCAGCAGCAGAGATCTCAACTTCTTTTGAGGGTATACCATTGGTGCCAACCTCAAAGCCATTGATAGGGGGGTTCTTTATATTCTTGGAGTTGGAGGCTCCTCTTTCTCCATTTTGCTTCCATGTGGTAGCAGCTGTGGTGGGTGCAGGGGTGTGCATCAATGACTGGCCCTCTCCTCCTGGCTGGAGCTTAAGTCTCTGCAGCATGGACTGCAGCAAACCCTGTGTGTCTGTTGGATTATGTGATTGAGACATCTAGGAACACACCTGCTTCCTATCAAATCCAGAAGTCAAAGATGAGCAAGATAACAATAGGTACATGTAAATAACACAATATATTCTAAAAAGGGGGTTGCTTCCACGCAGCCGTATGCGTTGCCTGAAAAGGTGACTGAAGAAAGTATTTGTGGAAAAAATAACACATCACCCCTGTGTCAAACTGTTGTATTTAAGAGTCCTGCGATGGTTATTTTCCTCTTTTTATAATCCAGTCTTTTCCATTACTCTCTTCACGGTTTGTCAAAGCAAATATTGTAAGGCAGGTCCTTTGCCTGACATAGAATTCCCTCAGCTTGGTTAGAAGTGCCTTTTTTCCTCTGCGTAGGCTGCGTCTTCAGAGATGTTTTGTTCCTATGCTGCTTCCACTCCTCCATAATCCTCAAAGGTTTCTGCAGCAGTCCTCCCGTGTCCTTTCAACATCTCTCAGTTTCACCAAACGTCCAAGATTTCAGTGCAGGATAGCTGTTTTAGTTGCACGTCTTCTCCAACAGCCTGTGATGTGAGGAGGGACAGTGCACAGCAGCGTTCCACAGATCTTACACACTGAAGCAGACCAACAAGAAAGACCAGTGAGGTGAGATAATTGAGCACTGACAGTGACTCTCCTTCTCTCTCTCTCTGTCTGTCTTTCTGCCCATCTTTTTAATTTGCCCTCCCTTCTCTCCTAGACTGACTCATGTGCATGCGCACACACACACCCTCTTTCTTCCCACTGTGACCCTTCAGTCGTAATTACAGGGTGATTGAGAGCAGCTACTATTTTGTGTCTTCATATTAACTCTGTGAACCCTGTCTTTTTTAAAAAAAATAAAAATGTCAAGAACTTTGTCTTCACTGTTGCTCTTAGTCTGAGTAATATGCCCTGATGTTGATGACTCTTGCTACCTGGTAGTTAATTTATTTATATTATATGATCTATCCACTCTAATTTATTTATCTACAGCATTTTATCTAATTTATTTTTTAACTTAATCCTTATTTTAAAAAAATAGGCAGTTGTTTTAATGTTGTAATTCAAACATAAAACATATTGGAGTAGTTTAACCTCTGTGAATAAGGTAAATCGATTAAATTTGTTTCTATGACTACAGATGTCTCTTTTTGTCGTTTTTGGTCAACGTTTGGGGCTTTTTTTGCGGATGTGCCATTGCGCACGGTGTAAACATCCACGCCCCCTTAAGTTCCTCTCTCTCTGGTTGGTCCGCAGACCGGAAGTAGACAATGGCGGCGCAAACAACGTTTAAGCGGTGTAAGATGCTGCTTGGTAGAGTTTGGGTCCAGCTTAAGACGTAAAATAAAATTATTACTGAATGGAGCACGTATTCAGCAGTGTGAGAGGTTCTGCTCGGCGTATAAACTAGTAAAAGCCCTCTGGTTCACTTATTGCTAGTGTTCAGGCGCTAGATTCAGCTAACTTTTAGCCGAGTTTGCTAACTTAACGTTAAAAGGTAATTTCTAGTTTGCAGAAATGGACTGCGAGGTGACAGGAGGAAACGTGAAAGGTAAAAAATGACGCCATACAATCATATTATATAGAGACCGCTCGATAAAATGCTTTAGCTGTTAATAGTTATGTTGTTGTGTTTGTGTGTGTTTGTTTTTGTGTGTGTGTTGTATGTACCGTCCAGTGCTGGCCAAAGCCATCCACTCCCTGTCCAGGATCGGCGATGAGCTGTATGTGGAGCCTCAGGATGACTGGGTGAGCTGTTTTGACACTGACACACACACACACACACAAACCAGCACTTCCTCCTGCAATGCATTAGTCTTGTTACTTCCTGTCATTGCAAAACTTACGTTCAAGAAAAGAGCTAATTTGTTTCTCTCTCTATCATAGTTGGCCCTGCGGTCTGTGAACTCATCTCGGTCGGCATATGCTTGCTTCCTGTTCGCACCACTTTTCTTCAGCAGGTGCAGATTGTCTGTGTGTGCGCGTGTGTGTGACTGAGTGACAGCACATCACATTTGTGTGTGTCAACAAGAGTTTTAAGATAACTTCTCCTTCCATGCCTTGCTCAGGTACACCATTCCCAATGGGAATGCCTTCCGCTGCAAGATGGCAATAAAGGTTTTGTTGCTCTTCTGTTTTTATTATATATGCATGATGTTCTCTACAATTAGTAAGAGGTCTACTTACACATTGTGGTCTAATTACACATTGTGTGTGTGTATGTATGTATGTCAGTCAAGTGCAAAATTGTACATTTGAGAAGTTAATCTAAGGTGCAGACATAATACAAATACTGCTTTCTGCTTTCTTGACAACTTCAGTAAAGAATAGTAGCTTATTTGAGTGAATGCAAGAATATGTAAGGATTAAATTTAGCCATTGTCATTTCCTCTCTGTTTATTTAATACATCCTCTTCTCATGTTCCTCCATGTGGGATTTAGAGCGTGCAGGCTGTGTTTAGGTCTCTGACATCTCTTGAAAAAACAGTGGAAAAATGTCACATTGAGCTGGACAAAAAGAAGGACCGGCTGACCTTCACCCTGCACTGCAAACATGGTACCAAAGCTTCACTTCCTCCTGACATTGTTTGAAATATTTTACATGGATGATTTCGGTAAGGTTGTGTTTCATTTATAGCTACTCCTTTGTTCATTGTAGTGCTTCATTGATTAATTGCATTGTATCGTGTGATTTTAGTGTCCTATTCTTTGCAGGCCTGCTGAAGACACATAACCTGTCTTTCCAGGACAGTGAAAGCTTACAGGCAGTGTTTGACAAGGACAGCTGTGCCAATGTATTCAGGGCCCAGCCCAGGTCTGTGGGCTCGTTCTGCATTCTTCTTTTATAAAAATAATAGTATAATATGGACTGTTTGTCTTCATTTTCATCTTGTACCCTAATTTGTTTATGGTTTGGAACTTTAGTGAAACATCTTTTATGTATCTATAGTTTGTTGCCCTACGAGAGGCTCACATTATGTTTGTCTTCTTTCTTCAGGCTGCTTGTGGACACAGTTGTGCATTTCCCTCCATCTCTGGACGAAGTGACTGTGGCAGTAAATGATGAACGGATGTGGTTCAGGAACCATGTGGAGGAAGAAGCAGGTAACCTGGTTGTTAACTCAGCAGCTACAAACTACTTACGTTGCTACCTTTTTTCATTTTTTATATTAGGAAAAGCCACTTACACAAATAGTACACCTTCACAGTACATAGTGTACATTTGCTACGCTTTTCCATCTCCTGAGAAATATATATAAATTTATATTTGTCGGCTTTTTACAAATATTTTAAATTAACTAATTGATAAACTTAGTTTGATTGTAATTACAAATCACATCACTCATTCCCTATGTTTTCAAAGGAGCTGTGTAATACAAAAAGAAATATGTCGTTGACATTGACATTGACAACACTGAAAAGGAGAATGGATACAAACCCAGTGGTGTGCTTGGGAGAGGCATATCAACATAACTGAACTGTAATTTCTCCTGTCACTCCAGTTAAAAGAGCTTTTTCCTAACTCTTCCTTTTTTATTTAATTATTTTTCCTTGCTTTTGTTTTCCATTCACTCCCTACTACTGCTTTTTTCTTTTTCGCTCTCAGAGCTGTCCAAAACCATGCTGACGGAGCTGTGTCTAGCATCAGATGAGTTTGACCAATTCTCTGTCCAAACTCACAGCAGCGTCACATTTTGTCTAAAAGAGTTTCGGGTAAGAAGGGGGACTAAGCGAGGGAATTGTTGACCAGAGAGGGACAGAAGTCCACTAGGAAAGCCTGTCTGTCACCCTCTTAAAAGTCCACTTTTAAGATGTTAATAAAGAAGTTTTCACAGTCAATTCCTGTCCTCTCTCCTCTAGGGTTTGTTAGTGTTTGCAGAATCCACTGGTCTTCCTATTTCTATGTTCTTTGATGAGCCGGGAAGGTGAGCATACTAAAATGCATACCAGTATTATCTGATCTCTTTGTTAACACTCTGTACTGTCATTTACCCCACGTGTCCATGTGTGTGTCAGCCCTTTTGTGCTTTCAGTAACAGACAGTGTCCTGGAGGCAAACTTTGTACTGGCCACACTTTCTGATGATCCAAACCGCCGTAAAAACAACACTAGAAGGTAACACTCTTAACAAAAATAAATAGCTAACTTTTATTTTTAATAGGCAATCAGTCCTAAAAAAGGCCAGTAGCAGAACTGAAATTGAAACCATGATTCTTAAAATCTGAATGGCTTATTCAGCTCCAATGACAGCATAGGATTTTGTCTGCAAAGATGCCAGTGCCACCTGGTGGACAGTTTTGGCCTCTGAGTGGAGAGTCTGCTGACCGCAAGCTACAGGTGTTTTATTTAGCAAACTGGTGAATCTTTTACAAGATTTTTCTGGTCATTCTTATCAAAAGCTTTATTTTTTTCTTTATACATGACAAACCTGGATGTTGTACCTGGATATGTGGATGGTGCTTAGCAGAGTGTAAACAACCTTAACCTTAGGGAAACATTCGTTATATTTATTAAAAGGGCTGCTGGGCTCTTTGTTTTTTTGCTTCATTATGAATAAATGTATATGTAAGTGAGCTGTCAATGATGCTACGTTTGGATCCTGCGAGCAACATTTTGTGAACCTTTCTGTTCCGTCTCTTAGATCATACACACCACCTCCTCCCCCTCCTGATGACTTCATGAATGACGACATAGACTCCTACCTCATTGCCATGGATACCAGCCTTGTTCCAGGTCCCTCAGCTGTGGGTCCACCTACACCGCCATTACCTGAAACGTCATGTTCAAAACAATCTACTGCAGCCAGTCACAGGACAAGGATAGACAATGATGAGGAGGAGGATGCTGAAACAGCTGATTTAGACAGACCACCTAATAAGAAGGTATGGTTTAATTATATAAAAAGACCGTAAAAGTAATAAAAAAACATAAAATTGTACTGTCATAGCATCTGTGATGGCTCATGACAAGCATTGAACTACTAAAACTCGTGAAAACAACATCCAACGACAAACAGGGGAGCTGTTTCAATACTACATAACTATATAAGAATTGTTTAATTTTTGTAAAGGAGCAACATTTAGATTAAATACAAATTTTCCCTTTAATTTATGTACCATCTGTCTCATCCTCCCACAGTTCTGTTCCTTGTTCTTTGGATCTGTGCTTCCTCCGTCTTCTCAGATGAGTTCTCAACCAGTGGCAAATCAAGAAGTCCTGGCCAGTGACAGTGAGGATGACACTTAACAGAATGACAATAACCTCATTAGAGATGGACTGACTGTGAAGTTGGCACAATTGTGTCCACTTTAATTACTGTTAAATCTGGACAACTCAAAAATGCAGAAATCAAAGATCAACATCTTGGACTTTATTTCCATCATTG
Source organism: Trinectes maculatus (assembly GCA_016785345.1). Lineage (NCBI taxonomy): Eukaryota > Metazoa > Chordata > Actinopteri > Pleuronectiformes > Achiridae > Trinectes > Trinectes maculatus. The sequence goes on from JAFBJQ010002887.1 coordinate 123,331, forward strand.
CTGGCTTGTATAAATGTTTTTTACCTGGACAAAACCTTGCAGATCTTTTTATTGGACAATAATGTCACAATGGAAATCTGGAATTATGTGAAACTAGACATTAAGCACTTCCTGTTTTTTGTGATTAAGTTGCAGAAAAAGTCCTTTAAAATAAAACTTATTTTTCAATGTATGTAAACATAATTTTTTGTTATTTACATATCAAAGGTTCAAGATGGATAATGATTTAGGATCATCAAAAATGCAACAAATTGCATCAAGAATTGACAATGGCAAAATGTAAACAAAGCAAAATGTAAAAACCTACAAAAACTTGACAAAAATGTAAGCTTTTACTTTCTGTTACTTTTGCTATAACCAGCTTTAGACCTCACCCCTCTCAAAAAAAAAAGTCAGAAGTAAGATTCAGCATACGAAGCAGAATATCTAAGAGTCTGTGAGCCAGTCTTTGCCAGTTGAGACGTCTCATCGCTACCTTTCTCCTTTTGCACCTGAAAACTTTTCCCCCTCGTCTGCGGTTTCCTCCTTTCTCGCTCTTTCTCTGTCTCCTTATCTTTTAACTTCCTCATTTTCTCCTCCTCTTTCTCCCTTCTCTTATTCTCCCTCCGCCTCCTCCTCCTCTCCCTAGAGCGAAGCTTCTCATCAGCTTCCTCTTCAACCACTCTTCCTATCCCTGTTCCATCACTGAAGTCCTGAATCAGGATTTTGGGGACTTGCATCTTCTGTGACCCCTTTGCCTTTGCCTTTGCCTTTTTGGGCTGCTCTCCTCTCAGTCTGCTGAAGAGACCAAACCGTTTAGGGACAGCAGGAGCCCCCTGCTCTACCACTGTCCTCTCTGTCACTACCACAGACAGGGAAGAGACTTCCAAAGACTGAGTCATGTCAGGAGATGTTTTTGCCGAGTTTACATCTTCAGGAGTGGACTGTGCTTCGGGATGTTTAACTTCTGCATGATTAGAGACAGATTCTAGTTGGCTTGTGTCTGTTGGGACAGTGAAGAGGTCTTCAGAGAGCTTTCGGGCTAACCAAGACCCACGGGAGCTGGAAGACTTGCGCATGCAGAAGTCACCAGATGACCGGCTACTACGGTTCCTAGAGGCTTGTGCCAGGCTGCTATTATCATCTTTATTTTGTCCCTCTGGGTTGTTATCAGTGTTTGGATTCTCTGACGCATCAGGGGTAGAAATGAATGTGTCCTCTTCTGCAGTGTTTTCTTGAACTTCGTCCACTAAAGGCCCTGTAGTGACCTGGAGTTCTGGTTCTTTGTGTATAGATTCCTCAGATATACTAATTTCCTCTGAACTCGTGGTCCCATCAGGCTTGGTGGTGAGATTTACTGTGCCCGCCTGCTCTGGAGTCCCCTCTTTCACAGTAGGTGCTGCAGAGTCAGGAGTCTCTGCATTTATCTTAGGTTCCTGTGGTGTTTCCTGTGCCTGTGCTTCATCATTGTCACTCAGTACCTCAGGATAGACAGTGCAAACGATTCCTTCTTTTTCCTCTCTGAGTTCAGACGGTACTGTATCACCCCCTTTACTTGAGCAGGGAGCAAATACTTTACATAACTCCTCTGCTGTGTCGTCCTCAACTGGTATCTCAACCTCATGTTCTGCGTCACTCGCTGTATCTGTGTCTTTTTGATGTTGGATGCAAGCGGGTAACGGCAGGACGAACGTTTCTGCTGCAGTTTTAGTCTCTGTCTTTGAATCTGTGTGTCCTCTTTCTGTCTCTAATTCATCCTGTGTAGCTGCACTCTCCTCCACTTTTCCTTCGGTCTCTGTCTCTGTTTGGGTGTTGGACTCATCTTTTCCTTCTAATGACTCAGTACTGTGGTATTTTTCTTCAACTGTATCGCCCTGTGAGCTTTTGTCTGCCTCTGTAGTCACCTCTTCCTGGTTCTCTGTCTCTAGTGTTAAATTTGGGCGTATGGAAGTTGCTGCTTCGATGTCAGTGTCTGTCTCTGAGCATGGCATTGTCTCAATTCTTGTTACTAAGACTTCGATGACTGTGCCTGCCTGCACCTGTTGCTCATTTCTACTTACTTGCTTGTCAGACAGAGTTATCTGTTCCTCACCTGAGCCTACTTCAGTTTCCTTGTCCGTGTATGTGTCTGCAACAGTATCTCTCTGTGTCTTACTCTGCTTTTCCTCTGCAGCTGCTGAATGTTCACTTTCTGACACTTGTCTCTCAGTTTCCTGGTCCTGGTCTTTGTGACTGTGTTCCTCCAGGACCTGAGACTGACTGTCAGGACCCAGCTCCTCCCCCTGTTCACGATCAGAGGTACATTCAGTGGGCTGGAGATCATTTTCAACATTCTGCACCTTGGCTGGACTGCAGTTTTGTTTGTTCTCCACATTTTTCTTGTCCCTCTGTCCTAAAAGCATTTTATCATCCTCTTTCTCTGTTGGTTGATTTTCCTCTTTTTCCATTATTCCTGTTCCACTTTGGTCTTTCTGTTCTTTTACCATGTCTGTTTCCTCTGTGTTCTTCAACGATATGTTCTGGGCTTTATCAGTTTTTACAGGTTCCTCTGAAAGTTCTTTCTTTTCACTTTGGAGCCTGTTGGTTAGTTTCATATGTTCGTCTGCATCCGTCTCTTCCAGAACACCTTGCACCTTCTTAAAATTCAACTCATTCCAGCTTCTCCAGTCCTCCTTTGCTCCCATTGAACGATGTCTCACAACTTTACCACTGCCTTCACCTGTGGGACTTTTTCCCCCTTTCTTTAATTTCTTGTGAAGGAGCGAAGGAGACAGTGACAGAGTCGAGGCAGAGCGAGAGAGAGGGACAGACAGGTTCCCTCTCTCTCTTTCTTTCCTGTCCTGGTTTTCGATGGTCTGTCGAACCCTCGCCCACGCCATTCGATATCCCTTGCTGCGACCTCTGGGGTCAAATGTGGATGCAGGTCTTTCCTTCCTCCACTTTTCTAGCTCCTTTTCTGTCCGTTTTGCCAGGTCTTTGGCTGACAGCGGTACAGAGCACACCTGGGCACAGTGAAAGAACAGGGTAACCATAGTTACACTTAATTTTGTCAATTTACAATTGTACAATATTACATTATAATTCGGATGTAACTACTACATGGAGGAGAGTGATCAGTGTATTGAGGTAGATTACGTGCCTTGATTGTCTATTGTGAAATGACTGTTTCAAAACTGCAAAATGTATCTGATATATTATTGCTTCACATAAAGCAGTTTGAGCTTAGTGAACAACCTTAAGTACACACTAGTGTAAGAGTAAGAGTAAGATTCTTACTTCTGCTATAAAGGCATCGTCTTCGTCATGGACCTGCTCCCTGATGCCTCTCAGCTGCTCCAGAGTCTCCATCTGGCCCTGGCACTGCTTCCTCTGCTCAGCACGACCAAGCACCCGATGTACCAGCACCACTGCCACCTGAAACAGCACCCTCACCCCTGCACAAAAGACAGGAGAGGTGAGTATAGACAGAATTTACGTCAACACAGGTTAGTTGCCTCTCTGTTAGAAGACAAAGCAGCATATGTTCATTCCTGGGCCTATGTGAAACCAGTGTGTACCGTAACAGAAAAACAGGTCCCAGACACGGAGCAGAGTGTTAAATGGCAGGTGACGTACGAACAGACACATCAGCCAGTCAGTGGCGAACATGAGGGGCTCCACTCCATGGTGCTGCAGGTGTTTATGTGCAGCGGGACACGTCCTTCTTAGGACCCAGGTCAGCATCCCTGCATCAAACAGCACTCCCTCCTACACAATGCATGGCAGACGTTGAAAAGATTTGAAATAGTCAGGTACATTTTGGTCTTGTGTGGAAACATGCATGTCCTTACCAGCAGGGGGCTGTAGTATCCAGGCAGATACTGCTCACTGATCTGCACCAAACACCAGAAGGCCTCCTGCCAGGGTAACAAAAGGTAAACATGAGATTTTCTATACATTCTATTAATGCCAATGTTGTAATCTTCTGGCTGCATTTTAAAAGATAGATGAAGCAGTAATAGAATAAGTTTGCAGTGTCCTTATTTAACTAATGTGTAAATTTGTCACCTCAGCAGGCATGTTCATCAGCAGCACTGCAGCCACGGGCCCCTGTGCCTGGCAGTAACCCTCTTCTGGTTGGTATTGAGTGTAAGCTTTCAACACCCGAAACAAACCCTGTTGCCTTCACACAGAGAGATTCACATTCCAATAGTGAGTCACACAAACAGTCATGATTATGTTTCAATAAAAGTCTCCTTTGACTAGAAAGGTGGGGTTACTAAAATGCAGCCATTGCTGTCACTCTCTACTTCTAATAACATTTATTTTGCATCAGAAAAAGCAGGCGCTTAAAGATGGAGGTAGATTAGCAGAGTTATGGTGAAGACTGAATAAACGGCAAGACTAATCTGTATTTTTTTACTTTTTAAAAGAAAAATAGTTGCAGCTAGAATTGATTCCTACCCATGGCCATCTTTGCAAAGGAACATTTCATGGAAGGGGAACTGTCGGTCCAGGTCTCTTTCAATCAAATCCACCCAGCTCTTCAGTGCGGGCTGTGAGTCCAGCGTCTGGCCCCAAAATAAAAACAACGTAAGTGACATATCTGCTTGATTAATAACAGAAACCACTGCCCAATCAAGAAATGTGTGTCTTTTAATTATCATCTTTTTGCACCAGTTACACTGCATCCATTGCAACGAGCTTTCTTGCCTTGTAGAGGTTTTCATTTTGTTTCATCCTGTCACTGGCTGCACATAGCAGAGGCCAGCACTTTGCTCTCAGTGAAGCAGGGATGCCTTTTTGACACTGCACTTTGACCTGAAGGGACATATGGGTAACAGAGAGACAGTCAGCCCTGAGCACTGATAAACACAGCAAAACGGTTCCATATTTTCAGTATTGAAAGCATAGTGTGCATTAATGATGGCTATGATCTATTCAAATGTGCCACTATGTCCTGATAGTGTGAGATTGAGCAAGCATGCACAGTGCCAGGACTCACTTCACCTAGCATTACATTTACTGTATTATTCAGTTTCCAAGATGGGACACACCTTGCTGGTCTTCTTCAACAACATGGAATCCCATTGGAGAATGATATTGATCCACTTGGCCTCCCTCTGCCTGACCAACTCGGGCGGTGGGCCCACACTCCTGACACAAAACACCAGGTATGGCTTTTAAAACTGCTTTTTTCTAACCTTTTATGCATCTCACCCATTAACTGCACAGTAATAAGGCTTGTGCAAGTCAGTCATGTCATTGGAAACCTTTATGTCACTATGTTTCTGCATGCACTTTCATGTGTTGTCATGTTTAAAAGGCAGTGCTCTGAAACAACAAGACAGGAAACAGGAAAACCACACGTTAGCAATCAGAAGTCTCCATGGCAACAGGTCAGGATGTCACCATTGGGGAGAATGTGAAGCTGATCGGTGCTGGTTGGCTGTCTACCACCACAATGTATAGCACCATTGTTCTTTGAATGTAATGAATGTGTAATCATGTAATTTTGAGTTAGCCATATTATATAGAGTTTAAAATGTTATGCTATCTTAACTTTAGTTTGCAGGAATTCCTTCAGAATCTCTCACAGAAAGTATTGTAATGTTGCATTTGAGTTTGTCTCCTTAGATTTCAGTAAGGCCTGAAATAGCTTTGTGTTTCTGTACCACTTATACATAAATCCTAATTTATACAAATTAAAACCTATGCCGTCAGCATGGCTCTAACCATAACCTCTCTACCCCCTGTGAATAATTTTGCTGGTGCTTACTAAGTTTTATTAAGTTTTATGCACAGCATCATTTACCTCTGGCTTTCTCTTCATTTCAGGTCACTGTAAACATGAAGTTCCAAGTTTTACTCTCTGTGTGAACAAAGCTAACAGTTTAACACTGCATTTTCATTCTCAAATAAAGATACTGGTTGTCTCTGTAAAAATACATGGTTCTTCTCTGGGAGAAAACATCTCGATTTGAGAACATGTCAGACCTGCTCTATTTTTCAGCATTTAGGGTAATGGTTTGGCTTGTATGGGTACTGGCGCTTATAACAATTACTGAACAAGCTTTCAAAACATTTTGAAGTATAGAAGTATTTGCTTTTGATACTAAAGATAAATGGATTGCCGTAATTGACTGAAGTTTAAAGAGCTAAGTGTGTGATTTCTGTACTGATTGTATTTGATTTTTCATTTTTCAAAATGTTGCTTTTAGAGTTTTATAAATGTTTGATTCTTTACAGTTTCTTCTGTGTTACACAGTTTAATGATACACTTGTCTCTCCACCATTTGACATTGTTCATTTATAATGTTTTTGAAAACAGAGAACTAGAACACCTGGTTTTGGCTATCTCAGTAACTGGACAGTAACAGTAGACAAGTAAATATGTGAAACTTCTCACCCAGCTGTGGCTCCATTGGTCAAGATAAAACCAAACCGGTCTGTCTCAGGTTCCAGGCTGACCTCTGACCCTGCATCAGATCCAGAGTCATCCTCTTCACTGAGGTTCTTCTGGGCTGGATTAGATGGGCTCAACATCTTACTGACAGAGGAGTTTGACAGTCTGCCAAAAATATTACATAGTTGTCTTTTATTTAAGCCGGGGTTGTTAGCATGACGTGTTCAAAGTCTACTTCCTGGTCTTAAACGTCAAACATAACCACATTAGGAAATGACAAATCCAAGAGAGCAGATGTAATCTAGACATTTAAATAAATTACCTTTTACATTTCCATCATGTTTGATCACTCATTGCTGGAGAGGTGAAGTGAGAGCTCCCTGCCTGTGATGGAAGAAGAAGGCTAACTTCCTCTCTCTCTCTCTCTCTCTCTCCACCCCCCTCGCCCATTATTCTACATGAATCCGCTTCTCTCTACCACTGTTGGCTGCAGTCGCAAAACTGACTTTTTTATGGATTCGAGTCTTCTAAGGCTTTAAGGAATTATTGCTCAAACATGATTGACAAACATGACATCTGAGTTGTCTGTAGTATATACAGACAGTACTGGCAATATCGGTATCGATACTGATACTTTTTAGGAAAGCAAGGTATCTACTTTCATGTAGGGGAGAGCAATGCCTCGTAATTTATGAAACAAATGCATCAACAATTGTACACATTTGTGGTGTTACCACAGTAATTTATGTTCTCTACAAACATTGCAGCTTGCAGCATTTTTAAGATAACACCAAACGGCCCTCCTCTTCTTTGCTGCGTTTATGTGGTTCATTCATTCATCCAGTCTGTTTTGATTAGTGTGTAAATAATGGTAACAAAAGTATATTAATGTAAAAAAAAAAAATCAAAACTTGTCAGTGTGATTTCAGTCAATGTTAATATTATGTTAAATCTGTTGCAGTGTTTGCCATAGATGGGATGGTGATTGTGCTTATGAATACTGGGGTGATAGTGACTGCTGATTCATTTTTATTAAAAAACAATATATTCTCCACTGTGCTTGGGGAGTCTGATTCTCTTTTTGGAAATAACTTCTTTGACTTTGGAGAAAACCCTGATAGGAGACAGGGTTGCACAGGTATCCCACAGCCAGCCTGAATAGGCCTGTGTGTACATATGCACCTATCCCTGCCGTATCTCTGCACTTTAACCGAGGCATCAGCAGTGACACTGTGACTTCTTCTGCACTTAGTGGGCACGGTTTGTTTCCTGAGAAACGTCACAGGCACAGGTGACGCCAAATGCCTTTAGAGAAGCATGACGCGCTTCATAAAAGAATTCCTCGAGACAGTACGTCACGTCGCTAAAAGGGGGGTTGTGTACTGAATCTTCATTATCAAACTCATCGGGCAAGTGCCAATCAATATCGATCCCAAACGTTTGTATCGATCCATCATTAGTGCTCTCCACGACACATCCAGGACAAAACTCTGAAGTTTTTTTCCCCCCACACTGCCAGGCGGTCACGTGATAAGGGCGGAAACTGACTCATAGTCCACGCTGAATCTCCCGCGAACGCTGCCATTTACTCTTTTCTCTCCTCGCAGCAGAGCCGGTGAGTCTCTTTCTTCTTCTCTTATTGTGGGCCATCCCTGGTTTTAAGTTTGTGTTTATCAGGGAAGTTGGTTAAAACAAGGGGAAACTGCGTGTTATGCTTTTGGTCAGTTTGGTGCATAAATTGCAGCCACGTGAGGATGGTGAGCCAGACTAGGCCATTGGTTTTTCTGTCTTGCGCTAACTCGCAGCTAACATAGCCGTTCGCTTCGTATAGAGAATAGCTTCCATGCCGTGCTGGCTAAGACGCTAGCAAGCGCAGCTTTCCCGCATCTCGTCGCTTTGTTCTTTAGACCCACTTTAGTTTTTAATCCTGTGTAGTTTTTAATCTACGACAAAAGAGAAAACGACTTTGTATATAACGTGTATAGCTGTGTTAATGTTATGGGATTTTGCAGCACGGAACACTGCAGGCTAGGTCCCAGTCCGATTGTTCCAGTCGAACAAGGAAAAGTGCGCTCGCGCTCTACATGGCGCACTCAAACCAACGGCAGTTAGCTTGCTAGCTATCGATTGATTGCTAAATTTGAAATATGGGTTCCCTGCGAGGCAGCAACATTTCTGTTACACAAATTCACCACTTTTCCTCAACATTCGTCTTGTCTAATCTATTTCCAGACGTAAACGCAACGGTAGCGTTACACGTTAACGTGTTTGAATGTTAGCTGGGATAGAACATGCTAGAAAGGTAGCTCTGCGCATTATAACCGCTCAAGCCCAAACCAATCAAAGCGTCGTTATAACACAGAATCTAATCTCTCATGTTTTAATAGTACGTCAAAGCAGTGTTAGCCGGTACATTTGACGCAGTGGGTTGTTGCTTATACTGTTGGGTCACTGCCTATGCGATGGCCGTATAACTTATAACAGATAAGGGAAACGTGCTAACCATCCCGCCTTGTTTTGTTCACTTAGATATTGTATAACCACAGCTGACGCAATGGCACAGAGTGAGCCAGTGGCGGTGTTTAAGGTAAGTGTCCGAACTGATTCCTGAAACGTTTTTTGTGGGGGTGCTGCGTAGTTGTGTGTGGTGTTTACTCGAGCTGCGCTGAACCAGTATTAGCCAGTTTAAGCAGAGCGGGTTCTCTTTCTAGTTGGTGCTGGTAGGAGATGGAGGTACCGGGAAGACCACATTTGTGAAGAGGCATACCACGGGAGAGTTTGAGAAGAAATATGTTGGTGAGTACCCCAATCAAAAAAGAACACTGTCGGGAATTTGCAGGTAATGAGTTAATTGGGGTGGCACTAATCGACTGAGATGCTTAGTCATTAGCACTGAGTGCGAAGCACCAGTCGCCAGGGACAGATCCCTTAGAGGGCCCTGAGCTGTGGGCACCTATTGGGGTCAGTAAATCATCAAGAAAGTGTACATAAATACAAACCTAGTTTTAGCGTCTTAAGTCACTGTTTCCAATTTATGTGATTTGTCTATCATAGACTATGAACATTAACTGAAAGAGAAATAGCATATTGCTTAAAAAAAACAACATCAAGATTATCATGGATTGAGTTTTTATGTGCAACAGGTTGGGCTACAAGTGCTGAAATCGCTTGTCTGTTTGGTATTGTTTCAATTACTTTATTAGTTAATTAATAGGCAGTTAATAAACCATGGCCATTATTTGCAATCTCTTAATATATCAACCATATACATTGATGTTACTCCTTCCTTAACTTTTTACAATTCTGCATTGTCATTGCACTCATCTTTTCACATGTTTTTTAATTCTAGCTACTCTTGGAGTAGAGGTCCACCCATTGTTGTTTCACACCAACAGAGGAGCAATCAAGTACAATGTGTGGGATACTGCTGGTCAGGAGAAGTTTGGAGGCCTGAGAGATGGATACTACATTCAAGGTGGTTTTCCTAATCCCTAATATACTTCATTGGGTAACCCTTAATGTGCATTTGAATGTAACCACACTGCCGCTAATGGCAATATTGTGTTAAATTGTACGTTAACTCAACAGCTCAGTGTGCTATCATCATGTTCGACGTCACCTCCCGAGTTACCTACAAGAATGTGCCCAACTGGCATCGTGACCTGGTCCGTGTCTGTGAGAACATTCCCATTGTTCTTTGTGGCAACAAGGTGGACATCAAGGACAGGAAAGTTAAAGCCAAGAGCATTGTGTTTCACCGCAAGAAGAACTTACAGGTAATAACTGGGCGTAAAAGAATCTCAGGTCCCACTTGCTTGCACACGTGAATGAGATGTTACAGAATGAATCGGAACAAGTCTGTTTAACAATCATCACTGACTTGCACTCCTCTTCCCCCAGTACTACGATATATCTGCCAAGAGTAATTACAACTTTGAAAAGCCTTTCCTGTGGTTAGCAAGGAAATTGATTGGTGATCCGAACTTGGAATTTGTGGCTACACCTGCCCTTGCTCCACCTGAGGTCCAAATGGATCCATTACTTGCTGCTCAGTATGAGAGAGAGCTGCAGGTTAGTATGGCCATACAAGTTTACTTCACCTGACTACATTATGTAAATTTCAGTCTAGCACATCTATATTTGACCCATATACACAAAAACAAACTCGAATGTGGACTGCCTAAAAATGATTCCTGTCTTTTGCTCTGCAGATTGCAGCAGAAACAGCACTCCCAGATGAAGAAGATGACCTCTAACCTGTTCCCTGAATTTTCCCTCTCCCTCCCAACTGCAGACAGGAAGTTGTTGGAGTTTTGCTTCCCTTACTGTAAAATCCCTTTTCAGATTTTTTATTTTTGAAATTTTCTGTTTGTTTTAAAACTAAGAAAAAGTTACTTGGTGGAAAAGTTGTGGTTCTAATTTCACTGTGTAAGACACACCCCACCCTAGTGTTATCAGCATGGCAACGTGCTACTCTTCATCATTAAACACCTTCCACTGCACTTAACCAGCTCACATAATGCTGTTGTATGGTGTATTGGAAACACTAAGGGGAGAAAACTTTGAATAAAAACATTCTCAATATAACTGTGTCTGTCTAAATTTTTGAAAGCAATTGTTTTTTAAAGATTTGCTTGAACTTGAGCACTAGGGGGTCGTGGGAGACTGAAGTGTCTCCGTCAGCAAGGACAGTGAAAGGAATCCAGCAAGTACTAAAAGAATTGATGCAATCAAAGTCTCTTGTGAATTTATCCAAGATTATTATTTACATCTTTGCCTTGTGTAGTGTAACCACCAGTGTAGAGATATTACAAGTGTTTCTCATAAGATCATTTGGACAACCCTAAATGTGTTACTTGGATGCAAACACTGTTTGGTGTGCCTTTTTTAAAAAGATTTTCCAAATTTCCCAGGGAAAGAGCAAAGACAAGGTCTTTGGATTTTTTTGTTGTGTCAAGCAAATATCAGGATTTAATTCAGCAAAATTGAAAACAAGTTAGAGGTTAGGGAAATCTGTCCATTGTCTCACGTGAGACCCAGTGTCAGGGTCTTAGACATGAGAAACATACTCTTGTCAGAAAACATTTATCAAATAAGTGCAAAAACATTTTCTGTCTTGGGCCTGCACTGGTTATTTCATATGGACAGCATAATTCTATACTTTGGCTGAACTAATGTACACATGGAGAGAAGAGTACACACACACCATTAGGAGAATGTGGGTGTAGTCATCTATCAGGGCGCAATGACGAACTTTAGTATCTCGACCAATGACTTTACAAATTCCAAAAGCTACTTCGTGTCTGAACATAGTTGGGGATCATGTTGTAACCTGTTTCACAGAATGACGGCCACTAGGTGCCAGTCATGTTCCATCATTTAGAGCACAGTGATGTGTCCTGACAGGAGAACTGGATTACATCATAGCTTTACGCGTCACACTGACCATGACGCGAGTCTTGTTTATATGGCTGTTACCATGGAACTGCGTTAAAATGCTGCTATGTCTAAGTACGAAACACTATTTACGCTTACCTGACTTTAACTAAAATCACTACTCTGTCCTGACCCGGCTGTGATAAAATGATCCTTTATTGGATCATCTGAGAGCAGGAAGTTTAAAATTAATAGGTAACGATGCTTAAAATAAAGTTATAAAAAAAATAATTAATAGGTAACTGACACCGAGTTGTAAACGTCACATTAGAATTAACATCACACTATATTATTAACATTGACTAGTGACACACCAGGCTACATTGCATAAAGGAAACACACATTACATAATGGACATATTAAAGCAGCCGGGTGTTTAAAATGATACCTATCTCTTCAGGCTCAAATAACACTAATTTGATGCAAACTGTATAATATATACCTTATTCATTCAACGTTTTCTTCAAATATGCATCTTAAATGGTTTATAAATTCTTTAATCTGATTTGCATGGAAACATAGACTGTTTATAAAGGTAGCTGCTCCCTGGCTGGTTCAGCGTAACAGACTGGATGACCGCAAATAAAGTTTGAGACAGTAAAGTAAGGTAAAAGTCTTATGATTCCCGTGACACCTTAACGCACCACTTGTGCAGGTGGCTCAGGGCGTGGTTTCATTCCTCGCGGACAGGGCTTTGTTCGCGCATGCGCGAGGGTGAGAAGTGCGTTTTAGAATGATTACTGGTGTCCAACGGAGAGACAGATTATACAGCCCTACACAACTGTTGTGTTAATCCTCTGGCCGAGGAGATTTAGCAAAGAAAAAACATCGGTTTTAAACCCAGCAGCCATATTGCATGGAAAAACGACGGAAAGACTCTCCCTGTCAGGAAAAGTCGGGTTGTCAGACAGCTTCGTCAAGAGTTTTGTGGAGTTTAATGTTCTTTCTTACTGGCGGTAGGTTTGTGTTGGACAGCTAGCTTACCAGCTGGCTGAGGGATTCAGAGACTGAGACTATTTTTTTCAGCCGTTTTATACATTCGTGTGATTATCACTGGTACAGAAGCTTGACATTAACCGTCTGAAAGATGAAGGACCGTTTGGATCAACTTAAAGCGGTAAGTGATGTCCAGGAAATGTGAAGTTTACCTACAGCGCCTCCCCCTCCTTAAGTGTCGTCTGTCTGTACGCCTCGACGAACCTCTGCAAACATGAGTAAAAAAAACAGAGTAAGACAAGACAAATATATTTTTGTATTTTCTCTTGTACCTGATTGATAAACATTGCATTGTTGCCCATTTGAACAAACGTCGCACTCTGAGAGGACATAACTCGTGATGTATGGCCCAAATAGCAGGTTGTCAAGTGATTGGTGTCTCATCTATTCAGAGGCCCTTTTCAGTTTCTTTACTTGCAGCCATGTTGTACAGTATGGCAGCTAAGTGTCGAAGACAGTTATCAATAGTGTAATTGTAGTGTAATTGAATTTAATTGTCTTTGGTGGTTTAAAATTTTATATTCAGGCTGATGCTCAGACATTATGATCGTCTCAGATGTCTTTGCGTCCTCTTAAGGTAGACTTACCTGTGGCAATATTTATAATGCTTTAATATTGCAGCTTAAAGTATCAGTATAATTACCAGTTTTCATTTTTGCATATATATATTATTATAAAATATTTATTTGTTTAGATTTGTTTATCAGTTGTTTCGTTGTTTAGTTGTTCATCAATGTGTTGTCTGATGTTTTCTCTGCTCTACGTATTTGGAAATGAAATATCATTGGATTTTGGTTATAACCAGGGTCAACACAGGGGCTTCCAGTTTAATCATAGTTTCTCAGTTCTGCTACTGAAAGTAAATACACAGGAAGCCCATTTGGGGATAGCCCTCATATTGTAACTCAGGCTGGGATTTGTTGCTATAGTTACTTGGCATTGCCAACCAAATACCCCCCACCCCCGGTGTCTGTATCTCACACAACTAACTTGTATTCAGAGAAAAGTGGTGCTCATAGCAAGTGAAGGAGGTAAACTATTTGTTAGGAAGTTTTAAGTATATATAGTTTTAAGTTTAAAGCTTACTACTTCTTTTGGTATGTACACCTCTACACTAATTAGTAACCTAATCTAAGTTCTGTCATTTTATACAGAAATACCAAACTCATTAGTTGGTAACGCAGATTGACGTAACAGATAATGTAAAGCCTCATTGACTTTCAAACATGCTTTCTGTCCAAGTCATAGTCATTCCTGTACTGTGTGGTGTACACGGTACATGTGGTTTCTCTCATTTGCTCCAGGCCTGTGTGGGACTTTTCTTAACGACATTGCTCAGATGTCAGCACACTGAATGAAGCTGCAACATCACTTACACAGCTTCTTGGGTGGCACATGGTATTTTAAATCCCCTTTAAATCCCATTCTGACATTTATTCAGATTACATAAATTATAGTATAAAAGTATAAAATTAAGCATTTTGTTCGAAGGATTACTTAATGGATCACCAAAATAGTTGTTGGTTACTTTTATTTGATCTTTCAATTAGTCACAAACCACTTGATGAGCCTTCACATGGTTTTGCCTGTTTCCAACTGCCTCCTCAGGTCAGATGAGTCTTCCCTCTAAGTAAAGTGTTCAGCAATACCAGTACTATTTCATCTTTTATGATCTACAGAAACAAAGTCTGCCAGTTTATCAGCTCTCAGTTTCTTTAAGACGACAGAATCAAAAGGAAAGATAAGTGGGAGGGTTGGACCTTGAGTGTGTGTTTGTGTACAGAGTTTTATGCATGATAATGAGTCATAGAGGCACCTGCTTGCCTTCTATTAAGTCTAAGCCTTATTGTTTGTGTGTTACTGCTCAAGTTCATTTTAGGAACAGTCTGCACCTGTGGTGAGATTTATGTGCAGCATGTATGGTAATATTGATGTCAAGTTGTCCAAAGGTTATCCAGTTTTGTGTGTTTGGTTTCTGACACAATTTTGATCTAACTGGGCATGTCGTTATAGTATTTGTGTTGATCTTGGTAATTTAAAAAAAAGGAATTGCTGCACTTCTGACCCTTTGAGCTAGCAATTTGGCATATTTGCACAAAGCAGTATTACATCAAGCTCACAATTCATATATTTATTTTTCCAAAAAGGATGAAGCAAGGGTGTGTCTCACTTCCTCTGTAGGCAGAGATAGTGAACAAACGGTGTAAAATATTGGCCAGTGTTAAACTACTGCCACAGCGCACAAAAACATTTCAAACTTATCTTAAAAAGCATTGCTTTTTCCACAACCATAACCTGTAATTATGTTTATACTGTGCATGACACCACTACCAGCCACCCCTATGCAGCATCATCTGAAACAGTTTCATGTTAATGTATAGTGAATACATTTTTTAATCCATCTGATTTTTGAATATGTTTCTGGGTTTTCGCACCATGACAGTTGTCTCTGAGTTTAGTATTATCGAGAAATGTAAACGTTTTTTTGACGACCTAGACAGCGTCATTGCCTTGGACTGTTAGTGTCAAACAGTTTTCACATAAAACCAAGTGCCTGTGTGGTTGTGGTGGGTATTTGTTGCAAACTACAGTCCCCTGTCCTTTGTGTTTTGCTGAACGAGAGACACTGGAAGGAAATGAGTCTATGGTCTTATCTCGCTACCACAGAAACACTGTGTGAGGGAGCATAATGTGTCGGCAAGAACTTTGTGTTTGATGAATAATTCAAGGAGAGATTCAAAAACAAGCAGTGTGTTATAGTGTATGTCCAGGCAAGTCTGTTCCCAGGTGTTGTTAGTTACTGCCCACTGTACCAAATGGCCTAGGGTGCATTTGCAAGTCAAATTTTTTATTTTGGGGGGTGGGGGAGGGGATTGAAGACACAAAACGTATTTTAGCAGCTGCACTAAATGTTACTGTGACAGAATGAATGGCTCAAAAGTTTGCCATTGTCATTTTTAAAGAATCTGTTGATATTGTAACCTCCCCCATTTGGCCAAAATCAAAGGTGTTGTATCATATTACAACAAGATACAGCTAGATTGTATTTGTGGGAATTTTGTGTGAAAAATATCAATAAGACAAAGCAAGAACTCTCATTTACTCTTTTTTTGTTAGAATAGTAGTAACACTGACAAAATAACCGAAACAGCTGTCAATGGATGATTGATTGAAAGAATGATTTTTTTGTTGCAGCATTAAAGGTGCTTGTATTTGTCAAGTTCAACTGACTGAAGCTAAATCAGGTGATATAAGAGAGCAGGGAAGTTGACTGGTGTGTTGGGTAACATTTTCCATGTTGTGGCTGTAATCCAAGTGGTTCCAGGCAAAAACCCCTGACTTTTCTACGGAAAAGTCACCAGTCACCCATTATAAAACAGAATGATTAATGGTATGATTAGTCTTGTCGGCTACGAAAACTCATGGTGTTAAATATACACATGTACATTTAAATACAAAAGTAATTAAAAGGGAGGGAGCAAATGTCACTCGTTCTCTTCATCCTACCACAGCATGGCTCTGTGATGTCTGTTTACACTGTACCTTAGCTGTGGTTTCTTAGCGTCAGTTGAAAACAGGTTGAGTTCCTGGAGCCTGTCCCCTGCCCTGTAAATATTCACCAGCAGTGCCAAGCCCTTTGTGCACTGCCCTGTGTGTATTGAGTGTCCCCTGTGACATTTTAATGACTTCAGCAGAGTAAAGCCCTCTGATAAATGTATTTGACGTAGGCTGATTATGACTGGACCAATATTTCTGGGTGATGTATCTTACTGGGCTGTTAACAGGAAGCAATTTAATTAGAACAGCCCTCAGTGCTGCCTCATGGTCTAAATGCTGTTTAGTACAAGCTTTCCAACTGGTCAAAATGAAATCACCTGACTGTGCCCATTTTTTTGTCAAGTCTTAAGTGCCGTCTAAAGTTAACAAAATTTGTCGAGCAGGGTTTTGTTTTAAACCCGTGACGTGCGTGGCAGGCTTGTACTGAATGACTTAAACAGATGCTTTAAAACCATGTTTTGGCCACAGGTTTGTTTGTTTAATAGGGTAATTGCTACTGACAGAGTGTATTTATTTTGCATATTCTGAACCTTTTTATTTTGAAAGACGTGTGATCAAGATGATGACGAGGTGGAGATTGCTATGGACAATGCGGCCTTCATGGACGAGTTCTTCTCTCAGGCGAGTATTACTATCAGAGCGTTTGTGTGTGTGTGTGGGGGGGTGTACATTTGCTTGATGGGGGTCATAATTTTTTTTGTTAATATGTGTGCATGTGTTTCAGATTGAAGACATTAGAAACAGTATTGATAAAATTGATGACAATGTGGCTGAAGTCAAAAAGCTCTACTCTGTCATCCTGTCTGCTCCCACTTCAGATCAGAGTAAGACCACTGATGGCTTTTCTTCCCGTACCTACACATTTTTTCTTATTCATTCATGTTATAGTGTTTTGAAAGATGGCAAAAGTTTGTTTTTAACATTCTCAGCTATTAATTGTCACTCCTTTTTCTTTCTCAGAAACACAGGATGACTTGGAGTCATTCACCAACGACATCAAAAGGATGGCCAACAATGCCAGGAACAAACTGAAGAGTGAGTCTGCCTCTCACTGCCATACAAAGCATATCCGTCAAAGTGTTTGTCACACTTACAATGTGAAAGGTTATTGAAGAATTAAACAGCAAAGTGATGTTGCGTGTAATACAGCATCATATTGTTATGATTTCAGCCATTGAGAGGACTCTTGAGTCAGAGGATCAGGAGAGAGCGTCAGCTGACATGCGGATACGTAAATCACAGGTAAATGAAGTGCTTCTTAAGTTTCAGGTGGCCCGAGAATCAAACTGGAATCATATGCAGAGTGCAGTGTTTAAACTTAGACATAACTGATGGCATACGTCAGCACAGTTTTCTTCATTAGTATATCCATCAGTAAAAAACAAGGCGAAACATGACTGTTACTAATTTTATTATTTCTTTTCATCTTCCAGCATGCAGTGCTGTCAAGAAAGTTTGTGGAAGTAATGACCAAGTATAATGAAGCCCAGGTGGACTTTAGGGAGAGGAGTAAAGGACGCATTCAGCGACAGCTAGAAATCAGTGAGTGACACATATATAACAAACTCATAAGTTAAGTAATAGTCCTGCTGTATTTTTGTCACTTACATATCATTTTCTATTCCTTTATGTCTCTTTATTTCATTCCAGCTGGAAAAGCAACAACTGATGAAGAACTGGAGGAGATGCTGGAGAGTGGCAATGCAGCCGTGTTCACTGCTGGGGTAAGAGTGTGTGTCTCACTCATCGTGATGTTGATGAACTGGGAAAAAAACATGTTGTCAGTTGCTCATTAAAACTCAAAATGCCTACATCACCAGGTTAAAGATTAGCTGTGCTTGAGCCTATTGAGCTCAAAGTTTGCTTTGTTGTGCCTTATTGAGCCCCATGACCCTCATTTACACTTCCACTAGCCAAATGGTGTTTTTTTTTTAAAAAAAAAGACAAGTGCAACAACAGGAGGATTGTGACAGTTAACGTTTCAGACTGAGATGCATGTTGAAGTGGCAAGTAACAACAAATGCTCAAACGTGCTTTGTAAGAAGAATATAACACATTGTGTTAAGAGAGTGTTTTGTTGCATTCCCTTTAACTGGTACAAAAACAGCTGGTAAAATAAGTACAAAGGGCATTTCAGCTCGTGAGAAAGCTCTATGTGGTCAAGGTTGTTTTTTTTTTCTTGCACAAGGACACAAGTTAACTTGACATTCTCAGATTTGATAACAGCAAAATGCCTTCAAAACATACCTGAGCAAACCAGAGATTAAATGTCTGTACAAAGTGGAACTTTAGCTCATACTAAGACATTTTCTGTGAGTTGTAGTCAATTTGATTACAGATATGGTGGTAATGATCTCTAAATAATACATTTTAAATAGATATAAAGATCTATTGAAATGTCAGATCATGTGGTACAAACAGTAAAGCTGTCTTCTCTGCAGATTGTGGACTCTGGGATCTCTAAACAAGCTCTGAATGAAATTGAATCCAGACACAAAGACATTGTCCGTCTGGAAAGTAGCATCAAGGAGCTGCACGATATGTTTGTAGACATTGCCATGCTGGTGGAGAGCCAGGTACCCTTTTCTCTACTCCTTGTTCAGTTTATTGTATTGTTCACCTGTCACTTAGTGTAGGGACCTCACATCTTATTCATTCACCTTTTCCATCTATCCTGGACTCTTTTCCATGGTCTTGTGTTTTATTCTCACTAAATGTCACTCTTTTTTCTGTATATTTCCCTTCATCTCGCTGTTGTGGTCTGAACATCATTCTGCATCTTTCTCTGTTTCCTGTTTTCCAGCTCAATGCTTTTCACACACATCTCTTTACTTTCTTCTGCCACTGCATCTCATCACCAAACATTGACGGAATCACCATGAAAGAATTTAGTAAGATGTACTAATGAAGCATCACTGTGGACCAGAGCAGACTAGCCATATATTGTTAATCAGTCAGCGACTCTGTGTGTATAACTACATATTTCTTGCTGCTTGCACCATGCTCTCTGAGGGAAAGGCTTGGATGAGGTAAGTGACAATAAACCAGTTGTGCTGAGCTTTTCTGGGACACTTGTTTGGTCAACGGACAGTAACGGTCTTAACCAGCTTTTGACTGCCACCCTGTTTAAATCCAGTTTTTAGCTAGATGTGTTTTTTCAAAATACATTTATCATTATCATAAATAACACTATGTAATGGTAGTATGACAATATAATGTCAAGAAACATAAAATATATTAAAGGAGAAAAAGAAAAAAGAAAAGGAATTATACCTTCAAATATAAACTCAAAATACTGTATGTATGTAAACTAGTCTCCGTTTTGGATTGCTTGTTGAAGTACTGTGCTGTATCTTACCAACTTTGTTTTTTTTTTTTTAGGGTGACATAGTAGACAACATAGAGCAGAATGTATCTAAGTCAGTGGACCACGTAACAGTCGCTAAGGAACAGACCAAAAAAGCTGTAAGGTACCAGACCAAAGCACGCAAGGTAACGTAATTTAGCCAAGTGCTGTCCCAGTTTGCTTCTGACCACTTCCTGTTTCTTCTTCTTACTTTTTCAGACACAGTAAGACATTTTACAGGCAAATCACACTCCCTCTCCCAGTATGCACTGCCAGTCGTGATGCATTCTGGGCACTTCTCTTTTCATTTCTCTTTCTCTATTGTTACTTTTTCACATCATGCCCCATGTTAGGGTGGAATGATTGACAGGATTGAGAGCAACATGGACCAGTCAGTGGGCTTTGTGGAGAGGGCTGTAGCAGACACTAAGAAAGCTGCAAAGTTTCAGCAAGAGGCTCGCCGTGTGAGTGGCTTTGGTCAAAGAGCAGCAGCCTTGTTTCCCAAAAGCAACAGAAATAGTTTTATTTTCATGCTTCAAATTTAATAGAGAGGGATGAGAAAAAAAAGATTATTTGGAAATCACAGGGCAAAGACTGAGCCAGATTCCAGTTAACAAGTCTGAGCTTGCATTACAAACTGATAATTGATCCACAGTCTTTTAACTGTGAGCTATTATGACCATGTGTTGAGCTTCAGCTTTGTCCCCTGCTTATTAGGTAGTAATAGTTCACAACATCACTGTTTTTAAACAAAATGTTCACTAATTTAATTCATTTGATCTGATACATTGGCCACAGCACAATGTGAAATAACTCATTTGTGTCAGCCAATGGAAAGCATTTAAAAACATGACATTAAGAGGATATTTTTTTAAGTGAATACGGTTGAAGTATTTAAGCATCGCATACGCAATTAGAATAATTAATCTTTTACTCAAATTGTCATATTGTACCGTAGGCAACACAGCTCTAATAGTTAGACCATTTCTTTTAACGCAAGGCCCTCTTTTGTCTTAAGGCCTAGTGAGTATATGAAAGGTGGAAAAACTCTGGAATGCTTTTGGGAAACATGTCTGACGACATGAAAGACCACCCCTTCGACCATGACCCTAATCGTTACCTTATTACCTGTGATGATCCCTTGCACTCCATTCTGCTCCGTTCCTGAGCCTCCACCTGGTGATCTGTGGCTGTCCGAACTTTGTAAAGCCCTGTGATGTGCTCCCATGTGATGAGTCCAAGATGATCCCCTTGAACCTACTGATACAACCACACACACAACTCACACAGTCACATACTGGTTTCACACATAATTATTTTCTGACAGGTCTTTTTTTTCTTCTGCTTTAATCCAAACTTTGTCTCTTTTTACAGTTTCCTCAAAACTGCAATTGTATTATTGATATTTGGTTGTAATTGTATAGTATATGAAGAAATGGTTTGTGAGCTTCTGGATGTCTAAGTATGTAGGAAAATAACTGCTTAACTGACACATTTACATAAAGTCAACAGTTTTCTGACAAGCGAAAACTGGTTTATCAAACCTGAACAAGATTTAATGCTCAGTGTTTGGGTGGTTACCAAGCTACAAAGAGAATTCCTGATGTTTGGTGTAGCCATTGTTTCCATAGATTGTACAAATTCCCTCGTATCAAATGAGTACGTGAAGTTATGGCATACAATAATGGATACCATAACTGTTTGACATATGCATAAATACTGCATAGTATACTGTGTTGTTTCTCACTGAGAAGAGTTCTGATGATGCACTATTGGTTGTTCCCAACAGAAAATGATCATAATAGTGGTGGTTGTGGTGGTGTTGCTGGGCTTACTGGCTCTTATTATCGGGTTATCAGTCGGATTAAAGCAAAGCTGATGAGCTGTCTGAGTAAGAGAAGAGCTAATGGTGAGTAACCTTGGGGCAAATAACCTGTGAAGACAGAGTGGGTGTGGGTATGATGCATACTTAGCTATAGAGTCACATTCTTTTTCTCTGGTTCTGTGTGTTTGTTTGTGTCTGAGTGTTTTCTTTCTATCCAGAGGGCTTATTTGAAGTGTGTTTGTGTGTACTTGAATGTTTTTGGGTGTGTGTTATTCTGCCTCACGTGCCTCCAGTTGCTGTTGAGCAAACCAGGCAGTGCTGGCAGTAAATTAGTTGCAAAAAGTATGAGCTGGTGTTTGGTCTGTGGGCTCTTCACATTTTTCAGTCACCTTATCACTTAACATTGTTCCCTTTTTGTATCTCTCTGTGTTTCCCTTTATGTAAAGGATGATGCTTTTTGGTGCAGTCTGTGCCGTGGTTTTCATCTTCCTCATCAACACCCACATTATTACAGGACCTTATTGGTGTCACCTTCATCAGGTCATTCATCATCACTCCATCCCACCCTACCATCAGCTGGCTCGCCAAAGAAAACTTTGATACTGCTCACTTCAGACGGATACAAGAACATTTCAACCACGGATGTATCTGTCGTCAGTTAAAAATGGCAGTCATTCAATGGAGTCATTCTCATTAGTAGTGGAAGACTTGGTGTTACATTTAATTGCTGAAAAAAATGATCTTTGCAATATTAAAAAGGATTCTTGATGTTCGATGCTCTTATCTTTCTGAACCATCCCACTGGGCCTTTGTGGCTTTATTTGACTTCCGCAGGTAGCTTGGGCAGTTTGAGGATGCTCTACTGTAAATGAGGAAATGAGACTGAATCTGACGTGAGGTTCACTACCTACTGTATTATGAATGAGGGGGGAAAAGGGAATTGAAAAATAACAGATTATAATTCCACTCATGTTGCCATTAACATTTCATTGTTCAACAATCAGTGCCAAAGAGGTAGTCTGGAAGTGTTCATGTTCAGAATTTTATTTGACCATCTAGCAAGTCCCTGGTAAAGCCTTGTAGCTGTAGATCATCTCCTATATATTTCTTTTTTCCATGAGCCTTGATATATTTGTGATTGAAAAGCTAACTACTGTATATTCATTGTCATGTGTTATTAGATTTTGTTTTAGAGTTTCAAGCACTTTCAAAATATGACTTATTTTTAATTAAATATGATGTAAATAATTGAACTGTAATATTTTGTGTTATCAATATCTAGCAGGAAGATATTTTGAAGAGGATTACATATTCTTTGATTTCTTATAGTACTCTGGTCCCAATTTTACGTTTATGAAGGATAATGCTCATTGAAATGTGTCATGAATTCACAGAGCTAAAATGAGTAACAAGTTTAAGTGTCAAGGATAAATGTGCTGTCCTTGCACAAACACGTATCTAAACATTGCAGCACTGTTAAATATATAAATATTATTGTCTCTCCTGTTAAAATGCTAGAAAAACCTGACGTTTTAATGCCAGAAGACGTAAAGAGACACAACAGACTTAAGAGCCAATATAGTTTTGTATTTATTTTGTAGGTTTTGATTAAGTGTTACCAGTTCAGTTGTATCTGTAGGATGAAGTGCAAATACAAACTTAAACCTCCAGTATGATCTTAGTGGCTGGAGTCTCTGCTGCTGTAAGATACATTTCCTGCCATATTTTAGCTGTCGTACGATTTCTTCTGTAAACACATTAATCAGTTGCCAGTTTATTTGATACATCCATCATTTTTGTCCATATTTTAGAAAGGTCAATGTTTGGTTTAAATACAAACTTTACCAAATGAAGGCATCAACTCTACTATACTGAATTACTTTTAGCAAGGTGTTTCTAATAAACTGGAAGCTGTGTGTTATTGTGGTTGACAACATTTCAGCCACCGTTTACAGTTTTTTGAACCACACAGGCATTTAAAGCAGGGGATTGTAGCACAATGACATACTAAAATGTTCAGGAGAGCCAACATCACTGAGTCTTTGTTTTTACTCAGCCATGCCCTTGATGCAGTGGCTGATGGTAGTAGCCCTTGAATGCAAAAGTCTGCTCGTTTGGCTTCTGTCTGCAAGTCTTCATCTTAATGCTTCTACTCAGGCCTTTTGTCTTAGCACAGACTGTAACAAGAGAGAGAAGGGATAACTGAAACTGTCACAGACTGCTTAAACTTAAATGATTAAAGATTTCTTGTTTTTTTTAACAACTGGTTGAAGAGTTTGTTATTGCAATGTCTTGTTTGTCTACTCTGCTTCTCTTTGTAGGTGACACAAGGTAAATATGTAACTGCGTTTTGATTGTATATTTTGGAGGATTTTTGAGTGCTTTTTGATATGGTATGTTTACTCAGCATATTAACTTCTGCTTTGCAAAATACAGCAGTTTAAGGAGGTAAGTCTCCTTTACCATTATGGACACACATGCGCACACATACACACACACACACACACACACACATACAAACGTATAACCTCCCTGATCCTCTGCTCTCCTTTTGTTAATTAATTTCCTCTAACCCATTTATCTTAATTATAATAATATGTCTGTCAGGCAAGTCTAAGCTTAATTTCTCTATTCTCCACAGAAAAAGATGATGATCACTTTGTGCTGTGCCATCATTGGAATTGTTGTGTTCTCTTATCTCTACAGTTTCTTCTCATAAAAGCTAGTGCAAAGGTAAAACCACTACATAAGTGCTGAGTGTTGTGAGTTGTGTGCTTGCACACTGAATATTGAAATAATATTCTGTTTTTCTTTATTTCCAGAAAGAGGTACTTTCTCCCATAAAAGAATGTTTCCTGAGCTACCTCCCTATTTCTTTCCTGAATGATTATTTGAAATATTATTGTTTTTGAAAATAAAAATCCAAGCATTTAAAAACATATTTAACCATGTCCTTCCTGTGTGGTTGTTGTCATATTAATAATTACAATTAGATTAATGTTTCTTATTTTAGGTGTATGAAATGTTAGAAAACGTGTTATAAATGTGTATTTTTTTCTTGGTCAACCCGATGAGTTGTAGCCTACTGCCTCCTGGTGGTCCGTAGAGGGAACAATTGTATTTAGATACATTTTTATTAACATGAAATTATTTCCCAAAACAATGAAACGCATGCAATTACATTAGGTGTTTTGTGCTGTTCGGGCCACAGTTGTCCAGTTGTACACAAACTAATCATTATAATCTTGTTAGAAATATAAAATTAAGTAGTATTTCATGACTTTTTATTGTAATTATGTTAAACAGTGTGATTATTGTCCCTTCTTTTTTAATGTATGTTATCTGTATGCGCTGAAATGTTGCTGAAATGGTTGTAATAGTGGTCTCTCTGTATCAGCGGCCACTGGCTGTGTGTCAGCCCCGTTAAACCTGTTATGTAATAAAACATTTCTGTGCGTTACACCCAGCGTCGTTTTTTGTGTGTGTGTGTGTGTTGATTTATACATAAGCTGCATTTATATAAGATGATCGTCAGTTTGCACAGAGGAACCTGCAAAGTCCGGATCGACACCTTATACTAATACTACAAAGCATTTTCGTGTTATGAGTCTTTTCATTTGTGAGGGCTACAGCTTGCATATGGCGACTGAATCTGAACGTGACATACGTGCCTGAGCTGCTTTACTGACCTAATTTCATCCCACATCTCATTGATCTTCGTAAACGGAGTCAGGACCGGCCCATCAGCACATCGCGGGGCGGGATCTACACAGAGGTACGCTCGTTTTTCTGCTTCGTGTTTGGAAAAGTAAATTGGGCACAATAACTTAGGAAAAGATTCCATGTTTTCTCTTTCACGTGACGGTGAATCTTTTTACTAGCTACTGTACAAATATTTGCACAAATAGCTAACAGATAATTCGAAAATGAAAAAAAATGCGTGTACGCATTATAACAATAATAACATAAGTCACTACTCTATATCTTAAGCATGTGGCTTTGAAATTTAAAACAATTTGAGATATGTTGTTTTTGCATTTTGTTCATGCGGCCTTATATCTGTTTACATGTGGCATCTTTAATAATATCCCAGTTAATGCTAATCAGTATTGAAGCAATGTCCCGGTCAGACCGAGGTAAACAAAACAAGCACACTGGTCCAAACATATTCTAATCTTGTTTAAATAGCACATGCAAAGTCCAATCAGCGCAGCTCAATGCTAATTTTCATCAGCAGTGATGTAAATAGGGGGGCGGGTCGTAAGTATTTTTTTTTTTTTTGGTTTGTGTGTATGTGTGTGTGTGTTTTTTGCCCAGCTGAAAATGGCGGCTCGGAGCGTCGAATCGTCCTAACTTTGTCGCACCATAATAAACATATCAATATACACAGCTGTTAGCGCATAACATGGGGAGAAACTTTACTGAGAAGCCTTGGACGCTCTAGTTGGGAGACATTACTTTGACCACTACGGCTAAAAGGAATTAAACGTTGAGGTAATGATAAGGAAGCGTACAACTGCCGTATACAGGCTAATGTCAGCTAGCTGGCTAGCGTCAGCGTTAGCCGACGACTTATGAAAGGGATTGCCAATTGAGCTAGTTCCCGTCAGCCGTTAGCGTCAGCGAAAAACGTCAGTAAATAGACACATACGTTCATATTACATCTGTAATATGCAATTAAATGTAATTGCATGAGTTGGCATTTGTCCTCATGCAGCGACGCATACTCAGTGTAAATGTTTGTAATTGTGTGTGCCGCTAACCTTAGCATGTCGGCTAAACAACACTGGTGGCTAACGTTAGTAGGAAGCTAGGACTCAGCGTTGAGTGAGAGAGATGGGTTTTAATTAAAAATCCAAACACTTCAGCAGACAGTGGTTATTTTCTCGGTTTGACTATTCCGCACTATTCCGGTAACTTTATTTGTCTTCTTCAGATCATGGAGGATCCCCATACACGGTACAGCAAACGCCTGGTGAGTAAGTTAAAAAAAACTGTTAGCTCCCGGAACATATGTTTTATGTTGACATTGCAACAGCTATGTTTTCTTCTTTTCAGCTGTGTGTCTGACATTACATTTTTTAAATTCACACTAAGGAGTTTGGCGAACCGTAATTACTATCGTTACATATAGTGGACCCCTTTCTTCTAATGCATTGTATGCGCCAGTAGTGCTCTGTGTGTCGTTATCCACCACAATGACGGTAATGAACCTGTCCAAAGACACTGAGTTCAAGATGAGGTCAAGTTCACTATCTAACCTCCCCCCTTTTAGGCTGTGACAGTTCCTTCACCTCTATGCAGTCTTTCCCCTTCTAAAGCAACTTTAAAGCAACGACCTAGTTCTCTTAATAACTTTCTGGTGTGTAATAAGAAAAATATAATTGATATTTAATTTAAGTATTTCATTTATGTACTGTAAGGCCTTTCGTGCTGTTATTGGTAAGATTGTTTGTTGAAAGCAGTTCAACTGTTTGTTGAACATACCCAAGACATTGTTAATAATTTAATTACTTCTTTTAATGTGTCTTTAGGTGAAAACAGCAGCATTATGATCCACTTAAAATAATGCTCATCTAATTTCAGTCAAACATTCATAGGTTCTCTGCAACCTCTAGTTTTGAATATTAGGAGTTAGATAATACTGCATTTGTTGTAGAGCGATGGGGGTGGGGAGATCAGAGAGTGGGGGTGTTGTGCTTGATTCATCTGTCTAGCCAAGCAGTGCTGCATATGGTGAATAGCAGGAGGGGAGTTAGAGGGGGGCTGTGTGTGAAAGATTAACCCCTACTATTGTAACTGATTTGGTGGCTGACAGAATGATCAGCTTAGCAAGATTAATTTCTTGTCTTTGGCAAATGCATTTATTTATTTATTTTTAATAATGGCAGAGAGTTAAAGGGGCAGCTGCCATTGGTGTCACGTCACATCTAAGAAATTAGATACCAGTAGTAACATTTATAAATACTTAAAGCAGCGTTGCAGAAGGTTCTTGTATTTTCACATTTAAATTCAGATGCACTTGTTTTTTGTGTGTGTGGATCAAAATCAGTTTTCAGTGCAGGAGTGAGAAATTACTTGTGTGATACTAATTTCCTTGGGGATGAACGATATGAGCACATCCAATAGATTTTATGAATTGTATTCTCATGTACACATTAAATTCTCTTCATATTTTACAACCTTGGAATTATAACATTTTTCAGGTTTTGATCAGTATCATTATTGCTGCAAGATGCAATAGCTTAACATTTTAATGGCATAGAACTGATTTACTGTAACTTCGGTGCAGTAAGACATCCCGTATTTTTCACTGTCAATTAGCCCTCTCCTTCCATTTTTATGTCCCTTTCTACAAAATCATATTGGTAATGTGTGATTCAAAAAGATCAACAGAAATGTTCTTTTGTCATCAGCGTACAGGTACGCGGCGCCGTTATCAGGACGATGGAATCTCGGATGACGAAATTGAAGGGAAACGGATGTTTGACTTGGATGAAAAGTTGCAGTGCGAAAGGTTTGGCTCTGATTTGGTCAAACATATGGAAGGCAAAGGTGAGCCATGAAATGTCAGAAAAACTTAATAAAACCTGAATTTTATTAAAAGAAAACTGTAACTTTTTTTTGTATTATCAGCTACCTCAATGTTCTTGCATGAATGTCCGTTCTAGATTTCACATTTGAATACATTCAGAGGGAAGGGCTCAGAGATCCCATCATCTTTAAGACAGCTGATGGCCTTGGATTACAGTGAGTCAATTTATTTTACTTTTCACTGAGAGATTAAGCTAACTTTTCACTTTTTAAAATTTGAAATTTTTTCAAAGATACACAAGTAATGAAACATGTCATACTTGTGTTTTCTTCTCACTTTTGCAGAATGCCAGATCGTGATTTCAGTGTGAGTGATGTCAAGTTGTTTGTTGGTAAGTTGCTGTTCTATGCTGTTTAATGGTAAATTACTTGAATATTTTTACACAATATACCCTGCTCAGCATAAATCTCAGTATATTGTCACAGTGATCAAAGAACAGCAAAAATTAATTTAACTTTTTCAAGACTTTCAAGAATTTCATAGAAATAACAATCATAGTCTAGGTATTTTCTTTAACTCTCAATTTGTACGGGGCTCATAAATCTAATATTTGGGTTTGAACTCCATGGTATTCCAATATAATATGTATGACATACAATTAGTATTTGTAAAGTTTAGTGAATTGGCTTGGTCTTGCATGTTGTAAACCATTTTAATTGCCCTACAGGTAGTCGACGCATTGTAGACGTGATGGACGTGAACACTCAGAAGGGAATTGAAATGTCAATGGCTCAATGGGGGCGCTATTATGAGACACCACCATCAGAAAGAGAAAAACTTTACAATGTTATCAGCCTTGAGTTTAGCCACACAAGGCTGGAGAATCTCGTCAAGCGACCTGCTTCGGTAAGAATACACACAATTGCTCTGTTCATACTTGACATTTACAACATTTTCAGGGAATGGATCACAGTTGAAGTAGATGTGTAAATGCACATAAACTTTGATGACATATAATCAGTCACATCACAATATTTTGGGAATACTAGTATGCTGATGTGTTTATGGCCAAAGTGAAGGGTGGCCCCTCAGTTTGAAAGTATGTTTCTTCTTCTAATTATCCAGGTTGACCTTATTGACTGGGTGGACAACATGTGGCCTCGCCATCTCAAGGAGAGACAGAGAGATTCCACTAATGCCATAATAGACATGCATTATCCCAAAGTACAGAAGTGAGTACACCAGAGACATCAGAAATATTTAACTTCTGCCTTGCTATAGGAAACAGCTCTCAGATCTCGCCGTCTTTATTTCTTTTTTCACTTTTTGGCTTTTTACTATTTCCTTTAAATTTAAAATCTCACTGTTGTCTGTTTCTCATCTCCTTCTCTTAGGTACTGCCTCATGAGTGTGCAGGGCTGTTTCACAGACTTCCACATTGACTTTGGAGGCACTTCAGTCTGGTACCACATCCTGCGAGGGGCAAAGGTCAGTCTTAGTGTCACAGAAATGTTTTTGTTGTTAATGAGGAACATGTGTCATTAACAATATAGTAAATGTGATTGTGAGCTAACTCCATCTTGCTTTTCAACTTTTTCTTTTCTTGCTATGCACATTAGTTTAACAACCATGTCTTAAGGTATTTGTTGACCTTATCTGTGGCTCCTGCAGGTATTCTGGCTGATTCCACCTACACCACAGAACTTAGAGATGTATGAAAACTGGGTTTTATCAGGAAAACAGGGAGACATCTTCCTGGGGGACAAGTGTCATGACTGTCAGAGGATAGAGCTCAAACAAGGAAACACCTTCATAATCCCATCAGGTCTGTTTCTGTATGGAGCAATAACACATACAGAAAAGTGTGTACACAAACACACACACACACATAGTCTCTCACTCACTGACAACATAGATGACTTACTGTCTCCAGCATCTTATGTCCTATTGTAGGTTGGATCCATGCTGTGTACACTCCAGAAGACACATTGGTGTTTGGGGGGAATTTCCTCCACAGTTTTAACATTCCTATGCAGCTCAACATCTACAGCATTGAGGACCGCACACGGGTGAGCAGCACCTCCGATTCTCAATACTTTTTATCACTGTAGACAAAGAATAGTCCTCTTGCCACTCTTGCATGAAGCTCACTGTCATTAAGTTAACTGAAAACATATTACACACTGAAAACATTATTTATACAATATTACAGAACACTATACTCATACAAAACAGTTAAGTGTGAACTGGCTATGTCATCATAGTACCCAATCCATGATAACACCTGACACATCATTGTAAATCATCTTCAGAACATGCAACTATCTGCAAAGATTTGTTTGCTTGGATACAACAAACTATTAAGTCTATTGCTTCTCATTAAGTCTTTTTCATAATGTCTGTCTGTTTTCCACTGCTAGGTGCCAGCAAAGTTCCGCTACCCTTTCTATTATGAAATGTGTTGGTATGTCCTGGAGAGATACCTCTACTGCCTGACCAACATCTCCCACCTTACACCTGAGTTCCAAAAATACTCCCTTGGCATAGGTGGGAACATTGCTGACCTTATTTTATTAGTTGTTTATTTTGTTTTTATTGTCTTTTATGTCTGTTTTATATCTTTTTGACTCTGGGAAGCACTTTGTGACTTATATGCTCTTAAAATGTGCAATATAAATAACATTTACTTAAATCACATAAATTAATCCCTCATGACCAGGACTGACCCGTGCTGACCTTGAAGACGATGAACCCACTGGGAATGGCACCTCCAATGGAGTTGAAAGTGACCCTGAAAATGCAGATGTCAAAGTGAAGGAAGAAGAAGTCAACGAAGATGATGGAGCAGCTCAAGTTACCGCACCTCAACGTGTGCTGACCCCCTTTGAGCTGGAGGGACTGTGGAACCTCCTGGGCAAACTGGAGGAGTTGCCAGTCCACAAAACATGTGTCCCTGCAGGCATCAGGAATGCTGCAGCCCTGCTTGAGGACATGAGGGTGGGTTTCACCCATGTTTCCCTTTTCAGTTACTATTACAAATTTCTCCTTGACTACTCTATACTACATTCAAGTATATATCACACCCCTGTTTTCCACCAGCATGGAATGGATTTTGCTCCAGTTGGTGCACTTTGTTTTAACAGTGAGGAGCATTTGGGCCAAAATATATATTTTGTGGTTGTCTGGTATGTCTTGCAACTTTTTGGTAATGATGGCTGCTTTATTACAGTGGCTCTGCTCATAGTTCAGGCGGTTATGTAGCCTGGTTTATTGGATATCATAAAGCTTTCAAAAATTCTGACCATGTATGGTTTAGGGACTAAAATTAGTCTGGTGCAAAACAGTTTTCCACGGTAGAGGTCCAGATATAATTTTTGTTTTACTTAATTCTCTCTTCCCCACTTGTCCAGGTTGTTCTGAATGAGCATGCCAATGATGACCCCAAGTTGTCGTACAATGGAGAGCCCATTGTCAAGTGGCCCAAAAGGGTGAGTAGAAAACAAACTTTTAGACATGTCTCACTAGCTGCAAGTGTGATATGTTTGTATGATATATTTTGAGTAATTGCTTCAGGTTTCAACCGTCTTTTCATGATCAACAAAATTCACAACTACAATTTCCTTGCCTTTTCTTACATAGCCGTCATGGTACCAGCCCCCACTTCCTCCTCCCCCTGTCCTTTACCGTCCTCGCTTGGGCCCCACCCTTCACAAGCCTCTGGGCCAGAGGCCCACCAAACGCTCTATCTCTGCCATCAGGCGAAGACGGGTGAGATGCAAGCGCTGTGCTGGTTGCTGCAGGAAGGAGTGCGGCGACTGCCAGTACTGCCACGACATGAGGAAGTTTGGTGGTCCTGGACGTATGAAGAAGGGCTGCATGATGAGACAGTGTCTAACGGTTAGTTGTTATATCCATCATCCACTTCTTTGTATATGTGGGACAAAATAATACTCCTCATACATGTACATATGATGTTTATCAGAAGAACAACTTACTGACATCTAATTTAAAAAAAGTATTCTTTCGCACCTAAAGAAAACTGTATTCTTAAAGACTGTCAAAAATATGTAACTAATCTTTATTAGTTTTCAACATTGTTACTCGTAATAATCAGTATTAGCATTCAATCTGAATTTATTTTATTTTATTTTGCTCTAATAATTTTTCTGTTACATTATTTTTCTATTTTTCCATTTACATGTATTTATTCCTCCAGCCTGCATTGCCAAACACAGCTCGATGTGCCATATGTGGTGAAGGTGAATCAGATGAATCAAATCCAAGTACTCACTCACTCATGGAGTGTTCGGTCTGCTCGCAGATTGCCCATCGTCAGTGCATTAAGGTACTCTGCTTCAGACATAGTTATGGATACAAGCTAAATATTTATGATGTAAGATTGTTATATTGGTTTCTGTCTATGAGCTCTATTTGAATGGACTCGTAGTTGAATAGCTGGTTATTCAGGCTTTTGGTCTTTGGTGTCTTTCAGGAACCTGGTGAGGGAAAGATTAGTAAGGATTTACCCAGCTGCTGGGAATGTCCCAAATGTTATCAAGGCAAAGGTTCAGCATCAGAGGTAACCAAACATGTCTTCCTCAACAGATGTTAATCTGTTAAATTCAATTCAACAATGTCTCCCATTCATGTTAAGCAACAGATACCATCTCTTTCTCTATTCCCCAAACCAGTCTTCCAGCGATGAGGAAAGTGGAGAGTCAGAGGCCTCATCATCCTTTCCATCATCCAAACTTGCATACCGGGAAGGCATTGGTGTAGGGGAAGAAGTAAGCCTAGAGAGACGTAGCAGACCACAATCCCGTCCCACAGCACCGCCACCTTCTCAAAAACTGTTACTGCAGCATCAACAGAATCGTAAAAGAGCCAATGCATTGGAGCTCAGGCTTAAAAAGAGGGTAAATTGAAGCTCTTAACTGTATTCAGTTCCTCTTATGAATTTTGCCATTCATAGCTTATTTGGCAGATGCCATGGAAGTGACACAGGTGTGTCACCAGTCAGACTAAAGTTTTACCTTAATGTCATTTCCAAACTTTTTTCTGTTTATTGCAGATAAAACTGGAGCGTAGCAAACTTTTAGTGGTAAGTAATGCTGTTTTTTCTACAATGTGTTTACACGGATGCAGGAGAGGCCATGTAGGAGATAAGTGTAGATCTGAAGCGGGAAAAGCAACAGAGGGCAGGTGTGACACCATGAGCCTCGCGGCTAAGAGAAGGAAATGTAAAAAGTAGGTTGTTTAAAAGGTAAAGAGAAATTCAACTCAAATGCAAATATTAATGTAGGCTAAGGGTGCGCACCTTTTTTCCTCAGCTGCCTCCGCCTTTTTTTTTTACTACCAATTGAAAGTGGTAGCAGAGTCTTCAATAAACATCTGCTCCCTACCAAAAGACTGACTACTCTTTCAAGTCCAGATAGCAACTAAATTATATTAATAATTAATTTGAATTTAATAAAATAAGTGATTTGCTGCAATGACCTCGATAGCAATCCACACATGATAATGGAGAAATATGCCTGCCTTTATCAGTCCTGTCCTCATATGCTGTGACTGTGACTGTGTCCTACTTATTAGAGAGCAGAGAGTCATTAATATTAAATATTATAAATATATTATGTAATTATATTTATTGATGCCAAACATTATCATGCACTGGTGGCATAAATGGGTTTGGTCTCCATTAACATGGGGACCAAATCCATTCTCTAAAGTCATTTTCTGCATTTCAGCATTTATATATATATATATATATATAGAGAGAGAGAGAGAGAGAGAGAGAGAGAGAGAGAGAGAGAGAGAGAGAGAGAGAGAGAGAGTTTATGAATAGCAATCTCTAAGATGCACTGCAAACATTTTAATGTTGTATTTGGTGTGTGAAACATTCATTATCCTATTTCTTTTGCCTACCTTTTTAATCTTTCTCTCCCAAAAGAAACAGTCATCTCTAGATCGTTCTCCCAGACTGCTGAGCTCCAGGCTTATGGCCCGACTGCGGTCTTCATCCAGTAGGCTATCTCAAAGCAGAGGCTGTGGTTCCACATGGGCGAGTGGCTCCCTTTACCACAGCTCCTCAGGAGGCACTGGGTCCTTCCAGCATCAGCACTCATCTCTTGGTTTGGTACTTGAGTCCAAGGGAGAGCCCCGCAGGGGTAAGGGAAGAGGGGTAAGACTGCGTGGAGGAGGAGCTGGACGAGGAATGGGAGGTAGTCGAGGCCTTGAAGACCTAGAGGAAGAGAGTGAAGACAGCAGCAGCAGCAGTACCAACAGCAGCAGCAGCAGTGATGAGGAAGATGAGAGGGAGCAGAACAGTGGGAGAGGAGGAGATAAAGAGAACCAGCCACAGTCAAGAAGAGGAGGACTATCAGCCAAAGAAGGAGAAGAAGAAGGGAGCGAGGTAGCCAACCAAAACTGTGCAGAGGATGAAGATGATGAGGTGATGGAGCTGGACAGTCAAACAGGGGACAAGGACAGCTCGCATCTCAAAGTGACACTCCAAAAGCCAACCAGGGCCAAGCGGGACCCATCAGCCATTGTACCCAAATTAGAGGCTATTGCCCCTCAAACTGCTGCTTCCAAAATACACAACCAGACTAAAGCCCTCATCAGACCCCCAATTCGAAATCATGGCCCCTGTCCTGATCAGCATTCAAGTAGTAGGCACACACCACCACATACTCGTAGTGGACATACAGACAGTCGCACGCCCCATCCAGAGAGACTGGAGGTCTCTAAAAGACTCAAGCCAAACAGGCCAGCTAAATTAAGCAATGGTGCTTCCTCTTCTTCATCCTCAGAGTTTACCCATCTCCGCAACCCTCTGTCTGCCCTGCAGGAAGGAGGGACCGAGACAGACAAAGAGAGTGGTCTAAGTGGGCCTGGGTGTGAGAGGGAGGTGTGGGTGTCTGTCTTCCGCTATTTAAGTCGAGCAGATCTTTGTGTCTGCATGGCTGTCTGCAAGAACTGGTACAAATGGTAAGACCTCTAGGTGATATCATGAAACATTCTTACTAGAAATGAGTTCCGATAGACAGATATGAATAGCATACTTATGACTATGCTGCTTGTCTAATTTGCTGGTTATTTTTTGGAAGGTGTTAAAATTATGCAAAAATGTATTTGATTAGAATGCTTTGATCTGTATTTTTTTCTTTCATTTTTTAGAAAAACGGTAATGAGTTTCAAAAAGTCATTTGAAAGAATCTGGATTTGATAAGAAGATGTGAATGGACATATCCTTTATGAGTGTGTGCTTGTCTGCAGGTGTTTAGATAAGCGGCTTTGGGCACGGATAGACCTGAGCATCAAGCGCACTGTTACTCCTCAGGCTCTTACAGGCATTATAAAGAGACAGCCTGTGACACTCGACCTCTCTTGGACCAACATCTCTAAAAAGCAGCTCAATTGGCTTGTTGGCCGTCTGCCTGGTTTGTAGATATTTACACTGATACACTTTCTTACTGTTTTTATGGATTTAAAAATAAGCAGTAGTATACAAGTAAGTAATTATGACACCATTAAACAAAAGAATTATCTAAAGAAAAAATGCAGATGCATGCTCTGTTAATTGCTTAATTTCATATCAGATATATCAGGCTTGTCAAATGAATTCTGACTCTGACATGCTTGAACCAATACATTTTTTGCTCTAACAACACACACATTGAACATGGTATGTTTAATCTTAATTGTGTAGGGCTCAAGGATCTGATGCTGGCAGGATGTTCCTGGTCATCTGTTTCTGCTCTCTGCTCATCTGCTTGCCCTCTCCTCCGTTCTCTGGACCTGCGGTATGCAGATGGGGTCAAAGACTCTCAGATCAGGGATCTAGTCAGCCCTCCAGGTGAGGAAAGAGTGTCTAGCATCATCTCCTATATCTTTTTATTTTTCTCATTACATTTCCATTTAGAATAATTTCTCATGAATTACATTTTTTTCCTCTTCATAAATGACTCTTCTGCTCCAGGCTGTGACAATCGGAGTCAGTTACGGACCATGCAGTATTTGAGACTAGCAGGCCTGGACATCACTGACTCCACTCTGCGCCTAGTGATCCGCCACATGCCCCATTTAACAAAATTGGACCTGTCCCACTGCAACAGCCTCACTGACCACTCCATCAACTTGTTGACGGCAGTGGGCTCATCTACCCGAAACACACTTACAGAACTTAACCTGGGAGGTGCGAGATTGATTTGAACGCATAATATGCAAGATGCAAAAGTAATTTGAGGGACAAGTTGCATTGGTTTTACTCCACTACTGATGTCTTTTATCTTTTTTTTTCCAGGCTGCAGTAAACTGACAGACACGTGTCTAAAGTATCTTCGCCGCTTCTCATGCATCTCACTACTTGACCTGCGAGGATGTAAAGGTGTCTCCCGCAAGGCCTGTGAGGCCTTCATCGCTGAGCTGTCGGTCAACGCGCTCTACTGCCTCTCAGATGAAAAACTGATCCAGAGGATATCCTAAGCGCCTGCATCCTCTCACTACAGATGCATTTTGATGTGCAAATGCAAGAGTGGATTCAGAAGTGAATCTGTGTGAAATGGAGACAGTCAGGCAGGGAAGTTCACACCTGCCTCTATGTAAAAGGAGTGGTAGAGTCCAAAAGTGAGAGTGCTTGCTCACTTCTCTGGTGTTGGTAAATGGGGGTTGTCACAGAAGTTAAAGTGTTTATTTTCGACAAATTTTTCCTGTGTACCTAAAAGAGACTCAGGAGCTTATTTTCATTATGTTGTTCCGTTGCACGTCTTTTATTACAAGGAGTGGGAGGTAATTAATTAGCTTATTAGACTACACAAAGCACTCAACCTTTTTTTGGGACAAACGCCAATCTTGACTCCAATATCAAACTTCTGCATTGAGGAAGAAGAATGAAACTTGCATATCATTGTTTTGGGGTATAACTGCATTCTTTTGTTTGGCTGATCCCTATAAAGTCTTATTTATCACATGACACATTGAAGCTTATTTGATTTCTGCTACATATTGGTGCTCCAAATAGAATATTTTTGTCAGTTTCATGAGAGCAAATGTTATTTTGTTTGATGATGTATGCTTTGTGCACAATGACTCTGTTAAGATTTTTTTTGAATATGACAAAAGTGACAGGTTTTTCACATAATGATTTGAGTTACTAGAATGGCTTGTTTACCAGCTTTGCTTGGTGTGATGAGGCATTTGGATGCAATGATATATCATTAATGTAATTATACATAGACACTGAGTGGTTGTGGTCCCAAAGAGGGTAAAAAGACTGAGAAAGTCTTGGCAGCAAGACCTCACCCCAACAAACGGTTGCATTAAATGTAAGGGGTAAGCCAAGGATAAGGAATCGGACAAATGGTGCATTTTCAAACAAACATTAGACTTCAGGTGCTATTATTTCCAAACTTGTCTTGCTTTGTTTTTGTACAGAGACAATATTTAGAGCAGAAATGTTAATATTTGAGATGAAGCTGCTCCCCAGCCCTCTTTGATACAGTTGCTTTTCTTTACATGGATGAAAAATGTATCCACTTTTCACTGATTTCATGACCTTGTGTAAGTCAGTGCAGAAACGTGTTTTATTTTTAAGTGGTGGGGATGCTCAGTTCTTTGTTTCCTTCAAGTCTAGTGGTTCTGTATCAAAGTGTCCTCTCAGACTGCTCTCCTTTCAGTATCCCTTAAATGAATATAAGTATATAAATATATACTTTTGTGTAAATGTGTTCTGCTCTTTTAGATTACCAAAACGGGGATCCTGTAGCAATGTAATTATTTTCAGAAGTCTTTTTCACTTTACGTTATTTGTGTTATTTTTCAAGAAAAATTAAAAACAAGATGGATTGTGTCCTTACAGGGAGTGGTAGAGGTGTATTGTGTAAAATATGTGTGCATTACTCGTTTTGCTTGATTTTCCTATTATTTATTTTCCCGGAGTTTATTTACGTTGTTGGATCAAATTGCATCTTTTCCCTGGCTCCACCCATCTTCTCTCCTTAATCTGGGAATAAAGCGACGCCAAAATAAGCAACGGTGCTGCTGCCGCCGGTGTAATAATACCTCATCCACAGAGGGCTGGGTGATGTACAGGACAGATGTGCTCTGGTTTTATGATCATCAACCTGGCAGGATTGAGAAGTAGCTGCTTTCATCAGCATCGTACCGGAAGCCCAGTGACCTGGATGTGAAACTGGAATCAAGGCTGTATCTCGCTTTATTTTGACAGTCTGTAACAACGCTGCGATATAAACGGGATGGGTCCCGCATCAACAGACAGCTAGCATACTCTGTTCACCCTCCAGGCAATTTCACTCACATCCTTTTTTATTTTTATTTACGAACACATGCATCGTAGAGAACTAGCTGACTCGGCGGGGTATTTTGGACCAGCAGAATTAGCTGTCTTGCTCTAGGCAGAATGCAAAACAAGTGCCAAGAGGAGCAGGAAACAATGTTGTTATTAGCCAGTTAGCTAGCATTAGCCCTGCTAGCTGTAAGCTAACGCTAAGTACATCAAATTAGTGGGCTGAGTTAGCACGGCTAACTCAGCCCACTAATTTAAATAGGCACATACAACACTCTGGGTTGTTTGCCTTCTAACGGTAGATGCTTAGATAGATTTGCCTAGTGACAGGTTTTTCCGTTGTCACTTATTGGTTTTTAACCGAGCTAACCTGCTAACCAGCTGTGTCGATCGGCGGTGTTTTGGTGTCAGTGCAATCTGTCGGCTGCAGAACTCATAGCAGATACATCTTTCGTCCTGTGATACTGTGGGTGACAACCATGGCTCACGAAGCGTTTCCTCTGCATTTTCTGGTCTGGAATAATCAGTATCTGGAGCTCGATGGGGAGCTACAGAAGAAAGAGGTAAGCGTGGAGGTGTAATTTTGCAGCTGATGGTCCATTTGAGGTGCGTTTGTTATGTCGCACTGCATTGCGCTGATGCTGCTTGTGTGGTCGTTTCTGCAGCAGGATGTGGAGCGCCTGGATCCGAGGGGGCGCAGCCCGCTGGAGCTGGCTGTGTGTCTCGGCCACCTGGAGTCGACCCGAGTGCTGCTCAGACACGCTGCAGACCCGACACACAGCAACGCGCAGGGCTGGACCAGTGAGTGATCTGATGTGGCGCTCAGCTTCATCAGCAGACGCTGCAGCTGGTCTCACTGAATGTGGATGTGTGTTGCAGTCTTACAGGAGGCAGTGACAACGGGGGACCCTGAGCTGGTTCAGCTGGTGCTTCAGTACCGAGACTTCAAACGTGCTACAGAGAGACTTGCAGGGATCCCAGAGCTGCTCAGCAAGCTAAGACAGGTGAAGCAGTGTCAGATGCGAAGACTTACCTGTTGCAGTGAGCAACACATCCAGTCCTCAACCACCTTTGTTCAAAGTTTTCTTTTTCTCGACTTGAGAAATCATGGTCACCTGCTCGTCTGTGTGGCGATTTACTAACTCACACATGTAAGAAAATGTGGAGGGTTTCTCTTCTGTCCAAGTAAAGCAGTATCTCCTTGGGGTTTTGCAGGCGCGGGATTTCTACGTGGAGATGAAGTGGGAGTTCACCAGCTGGGGTGAGTGTGTTTCATTAATGGGAGGTCAGTTTCAGCACCACAAAGGTTGGACAGCTCCAACCTGGACTTGTGTTTGTGGCTCTTTACTCTGTCGGTTTGACACATAGTGACTCCTAAATGTTACCTGTTACCATAATGAACCATTTGTAAATATTCCAGAAGTGTATTTCCTGTGACTCTTAAATGCATTAATTTCCGTTTTGTTTCCTGCTTTGCCTCCTTGTCTTTTCTCCGTCCCTCCCGTTTTGCTCTCCTTTCAGTGCCCTTGGTGTCAAAGGTATGTCCAAGTGATGTGTACCGGGTGTGGAAGAGCGGCTCATGCCTCCGTGTGGATACCACACTCCTGGGCTTTGAACACATGACCTGGCTGAAAGGACGTCGCAGCTATATCTTCAAGGGTGGAGGTGGGAATTCTACTCCTGCAACAGAATTACATACGTTCGTAGAAATAACTCAGCAGCTGATATAGATGTTAATGGATGGATGATCATGCAAGAAAAACGTGACTTTGAAATATTTAAGTTCCACATATGGTTCAAATGTTTGTTTTCCCAGTTCAATGTGAGGCCTTTGATGGCAAAAACCTTATGCTGCGAATCAATGTGTGATATCTCTATATTCTATGCCTCACAGATAACGGGGCGGTGGTGATGGAGGTAGACCATGAGAAGCAGGTGGTGTACACAGAGCCACTCGTGTTGTCACCTCGTGATGCACCCTCCCTCCTGGCTGCCATGCAACCATCACAGGAGAACACGGCACAGAGACTGACGTCGCCCATCGTCTCCACACACCTCAACACACGCAACATTGCCTTTGAACGGTAACAAGCACATGCTGAATACAGATATGCAGAACAGGAACATTTCATCTGAGTCACACTTTGCTGTTAACTTAGTTAACTTTTTATTAGTAACGTTTTATTAATCTGGGTTGAGTGGATTTTGTTTTCAATTATGTTTAGGCAGTACTCCTCGTTTGCATAGGATAAAACTGTACAATTATTTTTTAATTAATGTTGTGTACTGGCTCAGGAACAAATCAGGAATCTGGGGATGGCGTTCCGAGAAGAGCGAGGTGGTCAGCGGGTACGAAGCTAAGGTGGGTGACTGCGGAGATAACCTGGTTCAGATGGTTTCTCTGATTTATCAAATCAGACCACAAATTATATCTGAAGTAGATCAAGCAGCAAAACCAAATCAACAAAACCCGTTTGACCATTAGCTGCTACGAAGACTGGATACATTTTATTAAAATGTTTGCTTTATACAAGCATATATGTATCTGAATCTCTACAGTAGAGGTCATAGGGACAAATTCTGGGACATGCATAGTTTTTATGCAGGATTGTCTTTTTGGGATCAAAATATTCTTTAGTTTATTTTTAGTCTCTGCAAAGAAATGCAGAAAAACCAGAACATGTTGTGAGAAATTACAGACAAAGCAAAATACTCTGGACTTTCACTACAGTGCTTTCACTATCTAGAGTAAGACTCTAACAACATTTGTATGGTCTACAGTTTAATCATTACAGTTTACTTTAATGTTAAAAAAGTTTTAAAAAAGGGTTCTTGCTACTTTGTCTTTAAAACCCATCTGCAGGTTTACAGTGCTACCAATGTAGAGCTGGTGACTCGGTCAAGGACAGAGCATCTGTCAGACCAGGACAAGTCAAGAAGCAAAGGTGAATACACGAAATGATGTAGTTCTTCACCCGAAAACCATGACAAGCAAATAATTGCAGAAACACTAAAAGCGAGATTAAACTGTGAAACATTAGATAACCAGAAAAGAATAGATATACAGTATTTATAGAATAATATATCTTTATTTTATAACACAAGCCTTCGCTTTTAGTTTTGAGCAAATCCCTTGGTCATGCTCCAGATGGGTGTCATGCTCTCCCTCAGAGAGAATACATTTCTGATGTTCCGCTCTCTACGTTATTCCCACTCAGGCTCAAAGACTCCTCTGCAGTCCTTCTTGGGGATCGCTGAACAGCATACAGCTCACAACGGGGTAAGAGTCTTCACACTGCCTGTGCAGCACATCAACACACACCACCCACACCACCTGCCGCCTCTTTTCATAAATAACATCACTTTCTGTCTGACCGTCTCTCTGTTATTCTGTCAGAGCAATGTGTCCCAGTGTGCCAGTCCTCACAACCCTACAGCCATCACAGCTGAGGAATACTTCAACCCAGAGTTCAACTTGAATGGGCGGGACATTGGGCGTCCCATCGAGCTTACCAGCAAAGTACAAAGGTATGGTGAAGCAGCGACAGCATACACGTGTAGCACCGACATGTGCCATTGAATTGTTAGTACTAAATTGACATTTTTCTGCCTCCTCTCCAGGTTTAAAGCAACCCTGTGGCTTAGTGAGTCTCACCCTCTGTCCCTCGCCGAGCAGGTGACGCCAATCATTGACCTCATGGCTATCTCAAATGCCCACTTCGCCAAGCTGCGTGATTTCATAACTCTACGCCTGCCTCCGGGCTTCCCTGTCAAGATAGGTGAGTGTGAGAGGTCAGCTCATGGGGGCATCATCTCCGGTGTGTAGCTTGTGCTGCAGCTCACATTTAAATCAAAAGAACTGATTTTAGACCTGTTGCTCTTTAGCTGACATCCTGTGCAACAGCTGACATGTTAGACCTAAACATCCTTTTTTACTTTGTAAGATGACATGTTTGCAATGCTGGTCACAGTTATTTGTCTGATTTGCTGACTTATTTCCAGAAATTCCCCTGTTTCACGTCTTGAATGCCAGAGTGACGTTCAGTAACCTGTGCGGCTGCGACGAGCCGGTCAGCTCAGTGATGGTTCACAAACCAGAGAGCTCCGGAGAGGCTGGTAACTACTGACAGACTAACATAAACATGCATACACAAACACCGTTAGAATAATGTTCAACGTGCAGTGTTGCTTGTTGCTTTTTTGGATCCTGTGCACAACCACGAATCCAATATTCAAAAATCTGTGTGTTGCTGTCTGTTTACAGTGACTAGTAATGGACATAAATTGAAAGCTAATATTTGTACTAATATTTGTATAGTAGGCACAAGTACACAAGATATATTCAGAATCAGAAGTACTGATTACTAAAGCACTGACTTCTGTTTATATTTCAAATATATGTAGATGTATCATCATGTAAAGAGGAAGTTATATATCACAATACAGAATTAGTCACAAAAACAGGTATTATGGCTGGTGAAAAATTGTTCTGGTAGTTTCTCAACAACTTCAAGCTCTAGTGAAACTCTATCTGTGTCTTCACCCAGGTCAGTCCCCCCCTCCCTTCCACTGTGAAGTGGACCCCTCAGTGTTTGAGCCCCCATCAGACTACACCACCCTCGGCCCAGGTCGCAGCGAGCCAATGAGGGACGAGGATGACAACCTGTTGCAGTTTGCCATCCAGCAGAGCCTTCTGGATGCTGGCACAGAGAGTGACCAGGTCAGGCCTTTTACCAGTCTGAGTCAAATAATGTATAATTTGTCAGTTAGATTCTTCAGTAAGATCTTTTTTCCCCCTTATCTTCTATCTTTCTTTTAGGCATAGACCCAGGCCATAGTTAGACAACTAAATAATGTTACATCTTGAACAGTCCTGTTAGTATTTGTGAAGTCCCACAACACTTCAACTCATCACAGACAGTGATGTGGTTTCCTTATGGCAGCAAAGTGTCTCTAAAGGCTTCCCTTACCCTAAAAGGTAGTTGTAATGTTTTTCAGGTAACCATCTGGGAGGCGCTGACCAACAGCCGACCTGTGCACCAGTCTCCCCTGTATGAGGAAGACTCTCAGCTGGAGAGGTGAGCTGACCCTCAGACTTAAGTTGTTTTGTTGTCTCTTACAGGCAGGTTCAAGTCTAGTTCATCAGTGATATTTTAGGCCTTGAGTATTCCAGTCTCACTGTCAAGTCAGTGTCACTGTCAGCGAGAGAAATCAGAGATACAGAAAATTGATATTCTGAAAATATCATTTTGTTTCACACCCAAATAAATATTATTCAGTCACTTTTTAATTTATTCAAAATGTTCTTTTCTTATCAGAGAATAACAAAAATTAGGTCAAGAAAAAGGAAAAAATGTCCAAAGTTTATTCTGCATATATTTTTTTATATTATTGTTCTATGCAGTTGTTTGCAGTTTTTGCTATAAAACCATTAAGAGGTTTGCTTCTTCATGATTCGGTCTTATTCATGTAAGGCTGTGAGATAATTTAATTAAACATCTTTTAATAGAATTCAGTGATTATCATTTTCATCTCATCTTCTCAAGGGAACAGTGACTCCCAGTCATCCTTTAATGAAGTGCTGAAACCCTACTGCTGAGAT
This sequence comes from Trinectes maculatus, assembly GCA_016785345.1. Taxonomy (NCBI): domain Eukaryota; kingdom Metazoa; phylum Chordata; class Actinopteri; order Pleuronectiformes; family Achiridae; genus Trinectes; species Trinectes maculatus. The sequence continues at coordinate 167,299 of JAFBJQ010002887.1, forward strand.
GCCCCTCCTTGTTTAATAAGTCTTAATATCGCTCATTTCTTTCTGTTTTCTTTAGGGCGATCCAGGAGTCTCTGTCTATCTCATTGGCCAGCAGAGAGGGAGACGACACGGCTGACCCCAGCCAGCCTTCCTCTGTCTCACCATTGGACCCCACTGCCAGCTCCCCGCTCTCTTATGGCACAGGGACCAATCTGCAGTTGTCGGGACACTTTGATGTTGCGACAAGCTTCGACGAGCAGCTGCGTATCGCCATGGAGTTGTCATGCAGGGAGCAGGAGGAGATGGACAGGTCAAGCAGGAGAAATAACATCATCTCTCAGTCAAAGTAATAATCAAACTTACCTATTACTTTCCATCTTATGTTTGTCACAGGAAGCAGAAGGAGGAAGAGGATGAGCTGGAGCGGATCCTACAGCTGTCACTCACCGAGAAGTAATGTCACAACGCAGCAATGGATGCGGGTCTGAACAATCCTCTTAATTTATTCCTTTTTTATTTTTTTAAATCCGGAGATACTAAGTTATTCCAGATGTTTTATTTGTCTGTCACACACAAAGGCTGCTAAGCAGAAAGGACCAGGAAATAAGAAATGTGAGGGATGATAAAGGAAGTGGTACACTGGAACACACTACAGTGAAGATGGGAACAAAAGAGAGTCTTTGTTTTTCTTTTTTTTTATTGACTATTTTTCAAAGTCTCGCTGTCTTTATTGAGTGAAGAATGATCCTTAAACCTATAACACGATCCATGATAATGAAAAAAAAAGAAATACAATCTCAATGGAATAGCCTATAAATATTATAATATTTAAAACATTTATGTTGGCTTACTCATATGTGTGGAGATTATAATAAAGAATAATGATCATCCTGGATTGTTATGCTTTTTCTTTTCTCGTAAGATCCCACTTTGTCTGTCACAATATACATTAAGTTTTATCTACCTTGGACAATCACTGTGACCTGACATGGAGGCTCGCTACCTCGTGATTAATAATCGCTGTGAAATAAAAAGAGTGAGTAAAATGGATTTATTAAAACCATTGATAAAAACATGGCAGAAATTAGTCAGATCCACAGAAAAACTTGTCATCTTGCATCTACAGTGTTAAGATTCACACTAATAATAATGAATTAGCTGTGACTAACTTTTCAGGTGCATGCGTCACGCTGCTGCTCTTTCTGCAGTCCATTGCAGAGGACTTAACAGTGGTGGCAATCTCAGGTGAGTCCTCCCTCATCACAGTGTAGATGTTTTCACTTGATCAGTGGACCTAGTTTAGACAAAAAGGTACCGTCAGTTATTTACTTATATTTTTTATATTTTTAAATATTTTTCTTTACTTACATACTAATGTTTAAGAAACAATCAAACTCACCCAGCTATATGTTAGAATAATCAGGATTTACATATTCACAGTCTGCTGGCTTGGCTGGAGCCACCGCAAGCTCCTCTTGGGTTTGAGAATGCAGCATGGGAGCCACGTGTGCCCAGGGTACTCCTTTACGTGTGGGTGGGGTGATGCTGGTGCATGTTGGCGCAGGTGACAACCCTGTGAAATATATGCATGACATGGTGAGGAGTTGTATACCTACACTGGGGCTGTTTTCAAAATGCAGTGTTCTCACCAAGCCGAGTGTCATAGGGCTGAGATACTGTGTAGGGACTGAGATGGTGCTGCGTCTTTTCAAGGATATATTTAAGGACATCTTTCAAGCAGGGGACGGTAACCTACAGGGTGGAAAACGATAGAAGAAGAGGAAAACCAGTTCAAAGCTGTTGATCAAAACTAGTTTGAGATAATTTCAGTTGTATGTGTCCTGCACTGCTCTCATTGACCAGTATCCTCTGTGGGATATAGACGATAAACTAAACATAGAATCTAGACATATAGAATTTTGTTCACTTTTCCTATAAACAAAGTTATAAAAAATACTTTTTGGTCCTTGTGATTAGAGATGTCACACTTTTTGACTCTTTACATTGGTGGAGAGCAATGCTTCAATGGCAGAGAAGGTCAGCAGCTAATTTGATGTGGAGTCCTGCACTTACTGGTGTGTCCAGTTCAATGACAAAGCCTGAGGTTGCAGAGGTCACTCTGTAGTTCTTCATGACAGGACCACTGAAACACAAGGAATTATTGACTGTCAACGGCGAAAAGGTCTGAAAAGCATCAGACTTAATAGAAGTTGATTCTTATCAGTTATCACACGAAATAATCAGAGATCCAGGAAGCACCTGGATTTTAGACCTGGGCATCGGTTGTCTGAGGGTCACAGCGTAGTTGTTTGCCAGGGTCGATGGACGGATGATGATGTCTCCATACTCTGGGTTTGCTGCCAGCATCCTCTCCGCCTCCTCCCGCGTCACATCATAGAAGCAGCTGCCAGAGTAAAGGATCAGTCAGCACCTGCACCTTGCCAGTGTGGGTAATAAATATGGCAGTTTGGAGAAACACTTTGCTGAAGAGTATGGGATAACACAGGATGTCCTATTTGTATTTGTAGTGTTTACATTAAACACAAAAAGACTGCAAGCAAAAATCCTCTTTCTGGCTAATTTGATCAGGGACTAGGGAACATACGCAGGCTTGTCAGGGCTGCTGTGGTCTGGCTTCTCTGTGCCAGGTTGAGGGGAAGGTGGTGTTGATGCTGAGAGTAGGAAGGATGGTCGAGGCGGAAGAGGTGGATACCGCATGGGTACATTTCTTCTTCTCTCCTGAGCCAGAGCCTCCTGCAGCAGCAACATCTGGCCAGGCAGCAGCAGCAGCTTGCTGGGGATCTCCTTCTACAGGGGAACAGTCCAGTTTACATTTGATTTCAGTTTGCATGTTTTTTTTATTATCTTCCTATTTTTTTCTCTTCCTTGCACTGTAACTGTGTCAGTCTTAGAGAAGTTCACGCAGCATGAGCAAAACTTCGGCCTAACTATTATGCACAGTTTCCTTTTTTTGTTGTCCTTTGTTTGAGAATACGTGTGTGTGTGTGTGTGTGCTTACCTTGACCACTGTCAGAATGTAACCCCTCCACTCCTCTCCTGTGTCAGGGTTGACCATCTGTATAATTTCACAGACAAAGAAACACAAAGAATACAGTATATGATTTCTGTTTTGTGGTGTTTTGTATATTTTAGGCTTGACACACACACACACACACAGACACACACACACATATACATACACACATTTTGGATGACTGACATTTTTTAGCCTAAAGCTAAAAAAAAAAGCTAAACCATGTTAATGAGGGGAAAATAATCTGCCAGGTCTCAGTGCAGCTCACCTTAAACTGCACCTCCTCAGTGGGCAGAGAGAGAGTGAAGATGGTTGGTGTCATCTGATGATATGGACTATTTACCTCCATCGTTTTTGACATTGTACATCAGCTGTTTCTGAAAGACTCATGCTAATTTCACTGTTTAATAAACCATTCAAGCATTTTCTGAAATTGTTGTTAAAGCTCTTATTTTTTCTTGAATAACATGTAAAGTTAAATGAAAAGACAACTGACTTCTGTGAGAATTAAAGTGTGTGCTTACTACATCCTGTGTGTCGTCTTTGTACAGAAACAGCGTGGATCCGCGGAGCTCTCCAAAGAACTTCTTGAAATCCTAAAATCCACAAATTCAGATTTTGATTTCTGTTCTTTACACATCATTCACCTTCACAGAGGTGGAAAGCTGCATTACTTACATGTACAGGCGTACAGAAGAATAGTTGTCTCTCACTCATATGTTTCTTGCTATTTACTAAGTTTTTCCTCTACATTAACTTCAAAGGTCACCAAACTTTGGAGGAAGCTGTTGTGCATTGTTCGCTCTGTCCGTAATTACTAGTTACTTTTAACTGGAGGTTAACATTTAACGTAATAAATAGATGAAGGCACCCTGTGATACGCTTATATTTGAAATCAGCTCCTTATTTACTTTGAATACGTTTTGCTGATTTTATCTCTGTAATTAAGGTAACATTCTATAAGCTACTTTTTTTTCTTGCAATTGAGGTCATTTTTTTTAGTTTAGTAAATATTAAAATACACTTCCCTCACAAATTAACAACATTTAATACAGCAATTAAACCTTCCTTAAACATATCTTTCTACACACACTTTTCCATCGCTCTGTATTTCTAGTCGCACTACATTTGCACATTTTGTATCTGTCCCGTCTTTGTCCTCACCTTCTCTCTGGTGTTTTTCTTCAGCAGGTGTCCAGAGTAGTACAGAGGCAGAGCTGTGATCATCTCCCTCCTCTTGTGGACACCTCTGGGGGGCACAGACATGGTCCAGTGGCCTGTGCACACTCCTCTGCCGGACCGGTTTGGATCAGTTTTGCCTCACTTCACCTCTTGTTTGTCCAGTAGCAGTGTTGCCATTAACACAAAATAAACAGATAAGGGCTAATTCACATGAATGTTATGTTCCCCCTTATTGTTTCCCAGTGCCGCACATAAAGCAGCGACAACGTCTTCATGAAACTTTCTTGTATTTCTAAAATGAATATGATCACCTAAAAACATGCACCGATAAGCCTTTCTCTCCCACGACCCTTTGCTCTAGCACCGTTCTGACTCTAAGAATGGGGAAACGCATCAGTGATTTATAAAGAAGGAAGTATTTAAGTATTTTTTTTACCACACACATACACACAGCAGATTAATTATTTACATTGGACATGTGGTGTGTGTGTACAGGAGACTGTAGTATCAGGCTCACACAATGTTTACCTAATATAATATTTATCCAGGAACTGTTTTCATCAACATTCCAACATTTAATCATGGTCCACCAACTGAAAATGGTTTCATTTTAAATTCATGCTTTCCTCTACACAGACTTATCCCACATTTGTTCAGTCTGTGACTGTTGCATAAAATGTTAATCAAATCCATGACAGTATTCGAGTAGACTGAAACAGAACCTCACTGATAAAAAGTAATTAAAAGTAAAGTGATGAAGAACTATATGTTGCTTTTTGTCAAAATGGAGCTATTGAGTTAATTAAAAATAATTAAAAATTGTGCTGAAACTGGTGTCTGTATTCCTCCATTCCACATACTTTACTGCCTTCATTGTTGTTGTCTCTATTGTCACATTTAAAGGAGTTGTTTGGCTTGAATGCATAATGAAAACCTTTGGCACTGTGTGTCTGTCTCTGTACTGATGCCCACTGCTGGACACAGATTTCCCTCTCAGCTGTGTGCGCTGACCCAGACCTTCCCTCTGGCAACCCCTCATCCTTGAGGGCAGACCAGGGAGATGTACACTATGGAGGAAGAACAGTCACTATTCTCCATCATAGGGTCTCTAATGATGCTGTGCCTCAATCTCTAACTGGTGAGAAAATGGCCACTGGGATGATACGGATGGGAGATTATATGTTGGATTCTTTTAAGCTTCTCAAATAGTAAAAAGTATTTATTTTAGGCCCAAACTGTGTAAATGAAGCATAAAAAATTAGCTGTGTTATCTCACTTTTATTTGGACCCGCTTGCAAAGTGTGATACAGGATTCTTTTTTGATGTCACTGATCTTATAATACATTCAATTTCATGCCATGGTGAAATCACAAAAATGAATGATGTTCTTTCTTCTGGGATATTTTCGAGCCCCCTTCAGCTTCAGTAACACTCGGGCCCTGAACAAAAGAGAAAGCTCTTTTGTGAAAACACCTCAAAGCTTAACTCATTTGAACTGATCATTTTCAGATACAGACTGACCTTTTAGATTTGGTTTATGATTAGTTGGCATGCAGGGGTAAAAGGTCACGCTGGAGACGGAAGTCAGGCAGGGGTTGCACCATCCCCAGGCATCATGACAGGTACACAGCTGATTGTGGTGCCAGCCTGGAAAACAAAACACCTTTAGCCCACGTTTGCTTTTATTCTCCTTCTCACCTCAATCTACTGCGATCTTCCCTTGTTCTAATGAGAAGAATGACAAAATACATACACGTGTTCATGTTCCCAAATGTAACTCTGTGTATTTATCTACTTCCTCTCCAATTCTAATGGTTTCAGTGATGGACGAGTGGATGTGTAAGCAGGCCTGTAATGAGAGGCAGAGGTGGGGGGAGGCAGGGAGCCTGCTGAGGGGACAGAAGCCTGGGGCAGTGAGGTGGATCTCCTGCTGTGGAGATTGTTTCATCAGACTAATATTAACACAAGACCATGCACCACCTTTACTCATCAGTCTGTGGTGAGTAAAGGTGGTGGTTAATGAGATGCTTTCATTTGAAGAGGAACCTCACATATGACGAGAAACATAACAACTAGCCCGTGCACATTCCTTTGGCCTTCAGTCATTTATCAGCAGTGAATTTCTAATTTAAATCTTATTTGCATTTATGCTTTCCTGTGAAATGTCAATATATCTTCCCTTTAAACACATATATACATTCAAACACAAACACATACATGCAGATTGTATTACCTTCTTTATGTTTGCTGCTACATTTTCTTATTTCAAGAAACCCACTGATGGAGTAGGTGGACTCAGAGGACTGGACTGTTCCCACGGCAGCAGTCGATGTTGATGACACTGCAAGAGCAGAGGTCATTGTCAGGCAACCTGGGAGAGATGCGAGCAGATCAATAATGAAGGGAAGAGGCAAAAAAAACTTACCAGCTTCACAAGACTCAGACAGCACTTTTCTTCTTATGATTCTGTGAAGACAGATGGAACTCACTCGACTCTAATTTTAATGACCTGTGTTGTCACATGCATATGAGGTCCTCTGTACCTGTTGATGGAGCTGATGCTGGGCACGCTATCATGGTCGCACACTTGCTCCAGGATCAGCCTGTCTCTGATCTCCCAGGCGAACATGGTGGGGTTGGTGTGTTTCCAGCGCAGGATCATTTGCACAACTACAGGAGTGGCCACTTTGGGCTTAGAGCCTCCAGTCACTCCAGGTCTAACGCTCCCTGTCTCATTGAACCTGATTTAAGAATTGAAGTGTCTGTCAGGAAAAGTAATTCATTTTACCTGAGAAGCATCAGTTTGAAAGTGAGCACATTCAAATATTAACATACATTTCCAAACGACCTGTATCACCCTGAGGTGTGAACGGTTTTCATGTATCATCCTGTATCATTGAAATCTGCTGTACAAATAAAAGTTAATTATCACAGGGAACAATGTGTTAAAACGTGTAGTCACCCCAAATCTACCCTATTAGAAAAATCTACGGGAAATACAGGCTCTCGCCCGCTCACTGTCACACACAAACACACACACAATGAAAAATGAATTTACTTGGCCAGTATTTTGCTGACACAGCCGTGACTGACGCGCAGGCTGCGTGAAATCTCACAGGGACGCACGCCCAGTTGCGCAAGTTCCACAATGCGCTGTCTCACCACGTGCGGCAATGGACGCCCGTTGATGAAGACTCCGCCGAGTTGGTTCACGCCGCCGTGTCCTGAGCACCGGAGGCAAACATGGAAAAAGAAAGGATGAAAAGACACAGCGCCAGCTGCACCAGAATGCATTTGCATTTACTGCGCTGATATCCGGATCCGGAACTGTGTTACAACAAGTTTTAGCAGTAACCTGTAGACTACAGGACACACCGCATCACTTTAATTTCACAGGACATATCGTTACTTACTGTGTGTGACGGTGAGCGGCACCTGTCCAACGCGCACTTCCATCACACACACTGTTGTGTGGCTCTGAATCAGCGTATAAACCCGCTCCTACACACAAAGTGTCGATGTTTATGAGCACGAGACATTTAGAAGAAGAACATGAAAGAATAAAAGAAGTTGTTTTCTTGGATCACTGCTCGGACTGTGTGGCGTTGTGTTTGCAGTGGTGACTGACAGGGGCGGGCCACCGCGCTGCTGCTTTCAGCACCTGAGCTGTGGACAGCGGCACCAGCCGGTTTTTGATTGGACACTCGCGCGCACCTCTTGTGATCAGAGTACACACACACACATGCACACAAAACCTACATTGTTGTCATAATCACCCCCCTGACATCATGATCTTTGTCACATTGTTTGAACCATCTTAAACTTACATAGACTTGAGATAAACCGAGGATCTCGTGACCCCTTTTTCCATTTAGGGTGTCTCGGTGGACATGGTGGTGGATTTCAAGTACAGTGATTAAAAGGGGCCCTGACCAGGGGCACCAGTCACATCAACATTTAGGACCTGAGATCCTCCTATTCTCCGAGGAGGCTGAGGTTGTTCAACATGTTCAACATGTTGTTCTATGAGCCTGTAGAGGCCAGTGTTGTTAAAGAAGGGGTGTTCGGACTGTGTCTCCCCCACTACATGACGTGAGGACATGAGTATATTCAGCAAAAGATATTGATAGAAAACAGGTTTTGACACAAACCATTAATCAACATCAATCTTCAATAATCACTTCGTGAAAACATATGTATCACAAATGGTGTTATAGACGAGCTAGTTTCCACTCCGGGAACAACACTTGTGGCCAAACGTCATTCTTGTTTAACTCTGGGTTTAGTTTTGGTTGGCCAACGTTTTCCGGAAACGCCGGGTAAAGTCTTTCACGCATGTAAACAAGAATGGACGTAACACTCCACCACTACATGAGGGAAAACGATGCATATTTTTGTTCTGTGTGATTTAGTAACGGTGATATAGAAAACTTAATAATGTTACGCGTCTGTAAATACCTTTTGAAACGTGTTTGACTTTCTGAAGTTCGCTTATTTAGCGTTAAATCGACACCCGCAGCTGCCTCCCAAGCAAATTAACTTTAGCAAAGAGTTGGTTAGCATCACGTAAACACTTGTATGAATAAACTGTATATGTTTACGGTCAAAGTAAACAATAAGAGCAATATTACTCGTGCTCGGTTCGTTGTAACCGATCAACCGGCAATCATTGTTTAATAGCAGAGCATCGAGCAGTCGCTGTTTGGCGCTGTTCAGTCGCAGTATGCAAAGCACCAAGGATATCAAAGAGGACGGTGATGACAGTGAGGAGGCTGTTTTTATTGAGGACTACTGTAGTTCAGATGATAGTGACCAGAAACACCAGAGCAGCTGTAAACAGACTGCACGGCTCAACAGGGAGAGCTCTCCTCCACTTGTCTTAGCTTTCTCCTTCACCTCTGGACGGACTCTGGAGGACAGCAGTCCCATCCGAGCTTCAGCTAACGACTCAGAGGATGAAGAGGAGGACTGTGAGGAGCCCGTCGAGGAGTGGATGATCCTGGGAAGAGAGGAGCAAGTAGAAGACTCTGACATTCAGCTTAACCTGGGCTACTGGAGCAGCTGTGAGGATGAGTCTAGAGACGAAGGTTAACAATGTTTTTCTGCCTTTCTGTTGAAACACTCCTTGTTAAAATGATATTATGCATATGGATGCCTGAGGTGTTTTCTAGAAGGATCAATGTGAAGTTAAAGCAGATATAGATAACGAAAATAGCCTGGAGTTCTACCATACTGTTTTTGCTGTTTTAGGGATTTTCAGTTGGAGTTAAGTTTTTATTAAATTCTTTGGACAGCTATTAAAAAGTCTAATTTTCTGTCTAGAATAAAACCTTTTCAGCATAGTGGATAACTGTAGCGGCAGTAATATTATATTGTTGAGTTATCTGCTCAAACAGATACTATGGAGGCAATTAATTTTTAAACCTGTACAAAATCAGTTTGCTCAACATGCACTTACAATTAGTTTCTTGGCTTTACATTAATGAAGATGCCCATGTTCACACCAGAGAGTTGGCAACTTTATCTTCACTTGCCAGCCAGTGGCTCCATTAGAGCAGAGAGGTTTTAGGGTTTTCTTCACGTAATAATTATTTCAAGAAAGCTGTGAGCTTTCAGAGCCTCAGCGTTTCCCTGTGAAAGGCTACATTTATAGAAGTGGTAAAACTTCTGATCTGTCCATGCATAACAGCTGTTTTTGGAAATGTGCACCGCAGATTGAGTAATATGCGATGTGAGATTCACTCGGTTATGGCTTTAAATTAAAATCTATTTGTCTGGATAACTGAATTTTCTGAATCGTCTCTTCAACACAGATCCAAATGTGAAGTCGTTTAAAGATACTTGGGACGTATCTGAGAAAGACAAGGTAACTTTTGTTATCCATCCATATTCAGAGTATTGTAACACAAAGGTCTTTTTTTAAGGGAAATACATTTCTACTAGACTTTATCTGAGCAGCAGTCACGATTTTTCCAACATCGTATCAACAAACTCATAAAATATGAACACAAATTTAAAAATGTATCTCTCCAATACTTTTACAAAACTGAAACAAAATCATCAATTTACAATTCCAAGACATTTATTGTAAAGACTTGTTAAAATATGCAACATAATACAGTTCTCAGTATGTACTTTAGTCTAATGTTGTAGTATGAACTTACCAGCATGTTTTTATTAAACTGGAATCATAGCTTAACAATCATCTATTTTTTTTCTGTTATTTAGTGCAGTGGTGATCGGTCTCTGTCCAGCCGCTACTTTTTGCCCAGTACTTTTCTCATTTGTAACTTCTGCAATGGGACAGGACACCTTGCTAAAAGCTGCTACTACTATAAGGTAAAAGACCACATACCCTTTTCCTCACAGGTCCACAAATTATACCTTTTTATTGTCAGTAAGTAGGTAGTAAGCCCATATTTCATTTTTATTGTTCTTTTAGCTGTTATGCTACATAAGTTTTTATCTGCTTAAACACAGAATTTATTTGTACACTCTTGAAATAAATTATGCCAACAGGTTGAAAAATAAATGATAAACCTAAATTTTCATTATGCTTCTGCTTATCTGCTATGATATTTTTCATTACAGCTATGTAGAGACATCAGAATTTTTGAAATAATAATCATATCTAGAGGTTGACTGATAGCTGAAGATTATAACACTCATCTTGACATCATTGGTAATATTTTTCTTGTCTCTTTGTCTGTAGAAATGTCCCACCTGTGTCCTTTGTGGGATCCAGGGCCACAACCAGAGGAACTGTCCGAGCCGGCCCTGCCGTCGCTGTGGGCTGCCTTCACATGGCCTCAGGCCCTGTGAAAAGCCCCCAGTATGGAATCAACTCTGCCAGCGCTGTGGGATGATGGGACACCTCTCTGATGTGAGTTTGCCTATTAGCCTCCAGGTCTGGCCCCTGTTAGTGTATGTGTTGCTGTGTTGAAGGAAACTTTGGAAGCATTTTGTCAGTTATGTGTGACAAAATTTGTTAGCCTCCGGCACCTTTTTATGAAATGCTGTTTGATCTTGACAAACAGTTTCTCATCCTCAGTTCAGTTCAGTTTTTCAGTATTCTTACCAAAAAGAGTAATTTTCTTATGTTTGCTTGATTTTCTCAGACCTGCCCTGACACATGGCGGCAATTCCACTTGACGGTGAGTGGAAGCTTTCATTTTACTGCATGTGCTCATGTTACTCTTTTTAATAAGTACGCTTCTGAACACAAGTTTTTATTTTTGGCAGAAGGAACTACTTTGCTATCTTCTATCTGTTATAGAAACAAATAGACTGGCAGAGGTTAACAGTGTTCTTTTTAACTAGGTGATTTACGTGCTGACCACTAGATGAAATGGTGATTCATGTTCTTTTTTGTCCTTTCTCACAGATCCGGTTAGAGGTTCCTCTCAGACCATGGACAGTCCAAACCCTCAAACAAAGGAGACGCTACGCTCATTGTTACAACTGCTCTAAGAGAGGACATTATGGCTATGTAAGTGGTAAAGGATTCCATTCATTACTCTTTTTCTCAGGTGTTGTCTTTTTGATATTTGTCCAAAAAGACATATTCACTTGCAACAGCAATTTTTTCCACATTTTTTCATGTTTTCTTCCTCTGCGTCTTTGTCCTTCTGTCCATCTCAGGAATGCGTTGAGAGGAGGATGGTCAGTGGGACTTTTCCTACATTCCCTTATGTTTGCCACTATGACACAATGGAAGACATCCTGCAGTATCATACCAAGAACCAGAAAGGTGCCAAAGGTGACAGTACCTAATAAAAAAAGAGAAATTATGTAGTTTACTCATTGAACACCCCATTTAACATAGCATTTGACCCATCTCTAATCTAAAAGAACTGTTTAATTTCACTGTAAACAAGGGCCTCAACACAAGATAATCAAGAAAAGCCTTATTTTGTATTTTCAGACATTGTGGATCCTGGATGCACGTGTTCCTCAGAGCAGCAGAACTTGTTTGAAGCAACAGGGGATATTGGTGAGCAAAATAGGCCAATTCAGGGGAGGAACAGGACAGCGCTGGAGGCATATAGTCAAGCTACCAGGAGGAAGACTTGGCCAGAGAGACGCAAAGAGAGACAGGAGGTGAAGAGACTAAGGAGAGAGGCTCAAGCCAGACGAGAAGGAGGACTACTGAGGAGGTCTCAGGGTATCTCTGACGATGAAGCATGCCATGCGGACCCCTTCAAGTCACCCTGTTATGTTCGTCTGCAGTTTTCACCCCCTCTACTGAACAAAAAGAGGGATGAGGTAGGTGGCAGAAGGAGCAGGAAGGTAAGAGAGGTGGAAAGGTGGAAAAAGAGAGGAGGGATGAAACGAGGGGATTTACACCCTCACGGTGATTTAGATATCAGAAGTGAAAACCTTCTTTCCCCAAAGCAAAGAGTTCGCCACAGAAGAAGATAAAATGTGACTGTTTTTTTACTCTTTATTTTCAAATTTTGTTCATACCAAATTCTCTCCAATAGCATATACCGTTCACGTATCTCCATCCACTTTGCTACTGGTATGACCTTTGTACCTGTACTTTTCCTTGTCTTTTAATATGGCTATCACTGTTACTCTGGCTGGGCCCAGTTTAACATACAGTATTTTGAAATGTGCTTTTATGCTTGTGCTTGTTTTCATCAACTAATTTGTGGTTTGTAATCTCTCTAAACATGCTGCTAATTTAACAGTAACACAACTGTCTACGAATAAATTACTTGAAACTAGGTCAAAGGCAAAAACCTAAATATGTAATTTGTAAAAAATATTTTTTTGTAGAGACAACGGTAATAAACATGCATTTGTTGATAAAATGGTATCACTGGGTTCATATGATGACGATGATGACTTGAATACAGCGAGATGTTATTAATGTTTACACAAATGTGAAAAATTGGGCGTAAGATGTACGACGGAGAAGGCTTCAAACGTGAGTGTTTTCAACGCTTTATAGTACCTCTGCTACGAAGCTGCTGAATTATTAATGAGCTCAGCAGCTGCTCGGGATTTGCCAGACCAAAGCAGTCAAGTCTGACAGAATGCTGATACAATAAAACGACCTCAGTTGTTTCTTGTTGGACAAATCTATCTTAAAGGAAGTTATAGTAACTAAGACATTCAATTGATTGTGAATTTGAGGGCTTTACTTATGCGCATGCCTCGGGTTTGCATCGCGATGAGCGGCATGTTTCTCTGTGATTGATTGGTGATGACTCGTCAGAGATGTGAAACTCCCATTGATTGATCTTCACTACACTCCCTGCTGACCAGAGACAACACAGCGAAAGCGACGGGGGATTTAAATAGGACAAATATTGTCCTCCTTCCCTGGAAGATAAGGTAGCTATCTTCATCCTCATGCAGTCAGAGGTAATCTGCCGGTAGCTCCGTTTAACGACGAGCATATATTGACACAGTACGACGTTAGCTAGCTTGTAATGTCGGCACTGTTGGACTTGTTTTCCCCTGTAGACCCCGCTTCCTTTTAGCCTCTGGCTAGCTGGTAAATCATAAGTATGCTAATGAACGAACAGGTATAGTTTGCAAACGAAACGGGGTGTAACTTTACTACTTACAGTGGGCTACCCGTCGCAATTTAGTTATAATTAATGTTCGAACCTTTGCTAATAACTTTGCTTTGCTGCCAGCTAGCAGGGCGGCTGGTCTCCTTTAGTTTGCTAACGCTCGACAGCTAGCCATCTTGCTTGTGTTAGGGGCTGTAAGTATTAAACTTGGTTAGTGTTTCCTGTGAGACATATTCACCACAGTATCTGTAAGTTGTTATAGTAAATGTCGGCAATTGATTAATTTGTTTCAGACCCAGTTGCTTGCGACTTTTGGGTATAAAATGACTTTATTTGACAGTGGGAAAGACGGACAGTGGTCTAGACAATAGAGAACCTGAGACTTGCTCAGTTGTTGTTCTGCTAACGACGAAAACTACTGAGAACTAAACTACATTTAATTCACAGTTGAGTACTAAATTTTTAATACTTGTGCACAAGTGGTACGACAAAAAGCGGTTCGCGTCAAGTTAACCAGTTTAGGTAGGTAGGTAGGTGAGAGTGGATGGAGTCGATGCATATGCTGCTTGTGCGACAGATGAGGGTTGTGCTTCCCTGAACCTGCAGCTTACGGGTATTTCATCTCGGTATATTGAAACAACAGCTATAAATGTCTCAGAAAACGCTCGCGGTAACCAATCGTTATCAGCGGTAACTAGGCGGATAGAGAGACGCGGAGAGGCGGTCCGAAGAGGGAGCCTCCTGTCCGTTTCTGGACTTCCATCTCTCCAGGCTACCTCCATCACGTCCATCCACCACCGCCCTCCTCCTCCACCTCACCCCCAGCCATGGACCCTCCGAGGACTCGGTCGCGGTCTCGGTCTGGCTTCTATCATTTCGGTATGAACGGCAGTGTTGGGAGTAACGGCAGTGGTAACGCGGTCGGTAGTGGGAGCCTGATGAGCGCCAGCGGAGGAGGGGTGAGCTACCCGCAGCAGAGCAACCCTGGCTGGGCACCCCACCACGGTGGCCGGAGCTACTCGGAGAGCCAGCAGCAGCACACCCAGGGGAGCTACATGTCCACAGGGGCGCAGCGCCACTCTGCGCTCGGAGCTCACAGACACCCCGGGGCCGGTAAGTAGACTTCAGTTAGCAGGGCCTGCAGCCCAGCTAGATACATCATTACACACACTTTCACAGGACACACTCCCAGTGAGATGTATGCAGACCATGCATGGCAGCTAAACAGGTTTGAGACATTTAACTAAAAGGCTTGGTGCTTTCACTGCCAGATGTTGCTTGAAAGACTATCAGTCATGTCAGGGGGTGTGTACTATAGGCTCAGCTTAAAAGGTTTGAGTAGCATTTTCCTAAGGTGAACAGCACACACACCAGGTTGCAAAACTCCCTGTGTCCCTATATATCACCACCTGCAACTGAAGGTGAAGTGCAAATTATCCCTGTAGGAGTTTAGCACAGCAGGAATATTCTTTGGATGTTCCCAGAGTGGTTGTGCTAAGGGTCTGCAGGTCATATACTGTGGAGACCAGTGACATAGTTTTCTGCCTCATGGTTTATCCATGCTACGAATCTTCAGTCTGTATGAGATATACTGTACAAAAAAACAAGTCAAATTGAAAGATCACATTGTAAGCCTTGAAACAAGCTGATTGTTAAATTATTGGTAAAGAAATATATTTTCAATAGTGATTGTATCTATTTGTTGCTCTAATATGGGCTGCCATAGTACAGGGGATCACCAAAAATCTGATTGCTATTCAACTTGCATTTCAGTCAGTGGAAAGCTCCACATTGTCCCAAATTAATCAAAATGGTCTCTCGTCAGTGGTTCAGGGCAGAGTAATGATTCATGTTGTAAAAAGCAAATGCAAAGAAACAGTGGGATTAAGTAGAGTTGATGGTTTTATGTCTTGTCAGATTAATTTATATTTTCCAGTATCGGTGAAACTGTGATTAATTTGATTTAACATATCATTCAAGACATAGCATCAAATTAAAAATTAGACTTCTTTCCATTGACTTCATTGACCGCAGGAAGACAGCATTGTTTCCCCAATGCTCACTAATGGAAAATGACTGTAGAAACCTTTTGTTATACCAGATTGGATCCCCTCAACAGCAAAATACTTCCATAAATGAATTAAAGCAGCCCTTTAATGGGCCTCTCCAATAGTAGCACTGTTGCCAAACACCAAAAATAACCCATACAGAGGGAACACACAAACACATGCTTCCTAAATTGAAAGGCTCCAGAGAAGTTTGTGTGAGTGTCTTTGCTGTGTGAGCTGTCATCTTCCTCTTAGCAGCTGCACACGGCCTTTTGTCAATAGCTGGATTCTTTGTGTTTTTGTGTCTGCATGTATGATGTACTTTGCAGATTTTCTCTGTGTCTGTGCTGGTTTGTTTTTGTACATGTCACATTGTTTTGTCCTTTTGTTTGAGTAATGTGCAAAGTTACAGGGCTGCTTTGGTAGATAGTTTTTAAAAGTGCTTGGTCCTGTCTCATCTTTTTCTCCTTTTCGCCTCTTGTACTCCCCCAGTTTCAAGCAACAAGCGGTGGATCTCACAATGTGCCAGCATTGCAATTTACTAACAACCAGGTTTAGAGATCTTTATTAAAAATGACATTATATTTCTACAGGTTCTGTAGGTAAACTAGGTTGTTTCTCTATTTTTGACTTTCTTGTAAAAAAAAAAATCATCCTTCTTAGTATCATAGTTTAAGAGCAGGAGAAAATTGCTGCTTCTTGACAGCTGATATTTACCAAGTTTCTTACTGTCTATCTGGATGTCAGTCCTGAAACAAATGGTGTCAGTCCTCCCCAGCAGCCATGCTTGGAGGAAGCAAGGTCATCTGCTTGCCAGTAGAACCCGTCCAGTCTGGCTCACCGTTCCCTTTCCTACGGCCTCGGGTTGAATTAGCATTAACAGACCTAGTTCTGCATGAAACACGGACGGCTGAGTCCCAGGACCCTATGAGGTTTAAAGAAAAAGGGAGAGTAGATGAATAAAGATGTAAGCCAGTGTGTAGGCCCTCCCGTGGGCTAGTCAGTCAACCAACCATCCCTCTGTTCTCTGCACTTACTAGCAGGGCGTCTTTGAGCTGTCACTATCGGCAGACTTCACATGGCTGTGGATTGGTGTCGCAAAGACAACAAGGGGTGGATGTTTGGAGAGTGGGTGTTCAGAGATTGTTTTTTTTTTCAGAGGAGGCTGTTTTGAATGAGGGTGACACGGGGGGAAGGAGATGCAGGGAGGAGAGTTCTTTTTTTTCTCTTTTTGGTGATTAAAGGTTTTGTGGGGTTGCTAAGAGGAAACTCTTGTCAGCTGCGTTCAAGGACATCCTTCTTAAGCTGCTGTAATGTCTGTGTGCACATGCTGCATCCAAATTGCACATGTGGTCTGTCAGATAAACAGCTGGGAGTGCGTTGTGTTTCTTTGAGATAATGTCTGTGTTATCCATGCAATTTATTTCTATTTTTTTTGCATATTATTGTTTTAGTGATCTCAGTTATATTATAAAGGAGTCTTTGTTTTTTTTTTAATCTTTGGAGATTGTTCTTATTCTTCTGCCACGAGGAAAAAGAGAACATGGTACTGAGCAGTTGTTTTATTCAGAGACCTGAATCCACGGTTTCTGCTAGTGGTTAGTTTTTAGAGGGAGTAAATTATAGGAAAGTAAATGATATTCATATTACAGTGATAGAGACAGAGAAAAGTTACATTCACCATCAGCACTGTTGCAGGTTATATTTTATTCTGTGGACTGAATCATTCAGTGACTCTCCACATAGTTAACTGTAGTAACTTTAAGAAAAGTGACAATGAGTTGATGACAAAAGTTAACCCAGATTCAAGCAGTGTGACATGTGATTCATCTTGAAAACAGACACAATGGTCCAAGATGTCCATTTATGATTGTGGATGTCTCTTTAGTCTGTTCCTTTGAATGTGTGTTGCAGGCTTTTCATGGTAGATCAGAGGGAATGATTTGTGTGTGAGCCAGAAAAGATGATTCCAGTGTGACATCTTCCAGAGATGTCTTCCTTCCTCTTCTGTCTATTTAAAGCAGGAAATTTAAAAGCCTGGTCGAAAGACAGAGCCTCTGTGACAATAGGGGACTGTCCTTGTGGACCGAGATATAAGATGCACATTTTTGTTGTCACTGTGGGATAGTGTGGTGTTAGGGTTGTACAACTGTTCAAGCAAATCAGCAAGGCTGTATCAAGATAATGACTTCTTGGTAAGTATGGTCTTAGAATAGGCAAAAATAAATACAAATAAATAAATGAATAAATAAAATAAAGGCAGGCAGCTGCTTGTGTAGTGTTTCTGTTGCTGTATTTATTGAACTGGTTTAGAAAAAGTCCCTTGTGATGTTGATATTTTTCTCAGCCTTCTTATCTGATTTATTTCCTCTGTGGCCTGCAGGAGGAGTGCTACATTTCCATCCAGATAATGTGTGTAGTGATGATCGAGACAAAGTAAGTATGAAACATGACTACTTCCTCTTTCCTCTGCTTTACCCCTGGTTTGAATAAGATTTGTATGTCATTGTCCCCTGTTGTCTGTCCTCTTTTTCCCTTCTCCACATCTTTGTGCAGATGGAAGACAGCCCGAGCCCCAAGAGGCAACGTCTTTCCCAACAATCCATGTTGGATCTGAGCTCTGCACCTCCCTCTACTCCTTCCTCTCCCATTCGCCCATGGGAACTGCCTCAGAGTCGCAGACCACACCCCCACTACATGCCAGAGAGATGCCACACACCTGTTCGCAATCGTCGCAGGTAAGTGTATGACAAACAAACATATCACGATCTTCGTTATTAATGTGATGCTTAGAACAATACTGAAAAATTCCCATCATAAATGACCAGATCCCTGAATTATATCTAATTCCTAATTTTTGTAAGTATTATCAGTATTATTTTAGTCAGAAACTCACATTTAAACTTAACATTTAGTCCAAGGAGGCAACTAGAAAATTGGTGATGATGTGAATAACAGTATAGCATCTTCTGCCTCTTCTTTAGCCTGTCCCTCTGTTTTCCACCTCAGCCCTCCAATGAGACGTCAGCGTGGTCGGAGAGACCGCCTGACCCGCCACCACCACAACAATCACCACCATTACAACAGCAACAACAACAACCACCATCACCACCACCATCACCACCATCTCAACACCCACCATCACCACCATCATCACCTGCACTCTCACCATGGCCCATCATCAGGTCACCAGGATGAAAACTACCGTCATCCAGCTCCTCCTCAGGGCTACCCACCTTACAGCCAGCAACCACCCCGAGGGCTTGGGCTGGGGCCTGGGCCTGAAGAGCGTCCAGGTTACCATCCCCCAAACCCCTCCCCAAGACCCCTCCACCAGTCACCAAATCTGTCTCCTAGGCTGTTGCACCCTGCAGCTCACCCACAGCACCCACACCCTCACCCATCCCAGCAACAGAGCAATGTGGTGCTGGACATCCATGAGCAGGTGAGCTTTATGTTGGCAGGGGCAGGATGTGTTGTTATTCTTCTGATCACAGTCTTGCATGCGTAACACATGAGTTCTTACCTCTTCAATTTCTATATTTAGGGTTCAGTTCCAGTTTCATATCCTGTGTCTCCAGCGGGAGCGCCACCTGGCCTGCCGCCTCGCTCAGCCCCTCAGCAGATCCCAGCATGCTCAGTGGTTTTCAGTGGACAGCACTACCCTGTCTGCAGTGTCCCTCCTCCTGTGAGTGTGTTTTTTTTCATGATCTTGGTGTTTTTAGATACTGTTTGCATCATGCCTTACTTCCTAAATTAACTAATTTTTTCCACTCCATCAGGTTCTCCAGACATGTTCTGTGCAGCATTTACCAATGCCCTATGCATTTCCATCACTGCTCTCCAGTGATCCGGCCTTCCTGCTTCCTCCTCCTCCTCACCTTTCCCATCCCCCAACACACCTTTCCCACCATCCACCTCACTTGCCACAGCCGGGACAGTTTGGACCGTATCCAACACAGCAGGCCAGATCCGTAAGTAGGAATGTGCATGTTGAGTTTTAGTGACTTTCTTCCGTCCTTTCTGAAGGAAATTGCATTCATGTGTTAAATCTGAAAGCAAGAGATAATGAAATTTAACTTTTTGTTTGTAAATCTGTTCTATTCTATTCTATTCTATTCTATTCTATTTTCGTATCATTTTCCTTTCTGAATACAGCGAACCCTCGTTTATCGCGGGGGTTACGTTCCAAAAAGAACCCATGATACGCGAAATCCACGAAGTAGTCAGCTTTATTTTTTACAATTATTTTACAGTACTATAGAACGAAACCAAAGATCAAAACCTGTTTTCAGGCCCAAGCATTTGTTTAAGAAATAAAAATAGAAGCATTTTCTAACAAATAACTATGATAGTTTTTAGAAATACTGTAAAATAATCATTTTAATAATCAACCTACACGGTTGGACACATTGTGACTGACGCGTATTTCACAGTTCCTCTGACTGTGCCTCTTTGTGCTGACTCCGCTCCGCTGTAGCGTCTTTTTCTACTGAAGTCCACGGTGCAGGTGTCTTTGTCGGTGCAGAACGTTTCGCCGACATTGTGGGTTTTGTCGTGGAGACAATATGCAAACATGTAAATTTGCCAAGCCGAACGCATTCTGTACTGGACAGAGACGAGGCACGGAGGAGATTGATTGACATTGGCCTACAGTCCCTTAGCATATCAGGACACAGAGCACAATGCGCGTGCATACACTGTAAAAAAGCATAACAAACCGCACTAAAAAAATCAGTGAAACAGCGAAGCCGCAAAAGGTGAACCGCGTTATAGCGAGGGTTCACTGTATACAATAATTAGTTTTCTTGCATAGTAGTCAGCTTCTTTCAAGGGCCTTGTGTGGAAAGTGTAATATTAAAGGAGCTTAAAATAGGTGATGCAAATTTTCTACATTTGAGTCTCATATCCTTTTGTGGTTGCAGACACTTGGGACAAATGCACAAATGTTTGTTACGTATGAATACTTGTAAAATAGGCCATATGCCAATGAATGGCAATAATAATAAAGTCAGTAAAATCCATAGATGAAAACCAGACACATCCAGACAATGCAGTTAAAGAGCAAGTGTCTGGATATTGTCTGAAGTTACTATTGAAATTGATTAATTGCTAACAGTTCAATATTGAGGATCACAGTGTTTTCATTAAGTACACTGTATATACATCCTGATTGAAGAATTACTTTTGAACTGTGGTACAGCAGTACTTTGTCAAATGTTTCAGGCAGAAGCATATAATACTTTTTCTTATTTTGTGCACATTGTTTTGTTTACTTTTCAATTACCTTGAGTATTTTTAAAATGATCATCGAAATCCAAAGACAAACAGATCCCCACTGTTTAATAAATAGAGTGGAATATCTATTGTATTTTTGCGTGGCACATTTGTGGATGGATTAGCAGTGTCTTCTAACAGTAAGAGGTTTGGGCGAGTTTGCATATTCTCCTCGAGGCTGTGTGTGTTTTTATTGGGTACTCTGATTTCCTCTTACAGTACACAGAAATGGAGATTAGGTCAACCATTGTGTGAATGCGAGTTTGGTTTTGGTCTCCTATGTTGGCCTTTTGGGGGACTAGCAACCTAGGTTTGCCCCGCCTCTTGCACAATGTTGGTTTTGATTGTCTGTTTTGGTTGTATTGCTTGTGTTGTTGTGATTACATTAAATAACCTTTTATTCTTTGCTCTCTTAGCCATTACAGAGGATAGAAAACGATGTGGAGCTGCTTGGAGAGCATCTGTCTCTGGGTGCTGGGCTCCACTATCCACCTACCACCCACCCAGCCCTCACCCCACACTCCACACAGCTTCACTTCCTCTCTCATGACCCCCTGCCGCAGGAGTTCTATGGAGTGGTGAGTAATGAAAGTGATATCAATTTAAAATGTTTTTTTTTAAATTATTTTAAACCCATTAAATGAAATCTGCCATGTGTGTTTTTACCTATTGCCCCTCTAGTCCTATCCAAACTTCATTCCTCGGCGTCTCTCAGGGCGACGGTACCGCTCGCAACAGCCACTGCCACCTTCGCCTTACCACCCTAGTCTCCTGCCTTACTTCCTGTAAGTATATCAGTATATTAAGTAACTATGATGAGACAGTCAAGAGGAAAAAACTGAGTTTTTCATTTTCATTAGTCTTTTGATTGCTTGGTGTTAGTAACAGTTGCGTTTTAAGAAATTAAATTGATTTGTTATACCAGGGTGACAAACATTGTTTAAATTAAAATATGCTTAGATTTATTATTTTGTGGTCACTTTGAAGAGTTCAATATGGAAATAATATTGAAAGCCGTTTCAAAGATAAAGTATTTTCTGAGAGGTCTTTAGATATTTGTTGATTCTTTAAAGTGGAAGAGAATCAAATGATATATAACAAAGGATTAGTTGTATACGATTTGTTGTATAAAAAGATCCAAAGCCTTATACATGGAAATCAGTCAGAAATACTTCTAAGGCTACTTGAGATCAGAGTAAAACACAAACTACACAGACAAATATAAGGCAAGATTAAACTATTTTAATAAGTATAAGTATAAAACACTTTTTGGGTCATTACATTTTTTGAATACAAATGATATTGAGGACATTTTTCACAAGAGTTTAATTTAGGACTGCTGCACTGCTAATTTGCTTTTTTGATCATTCAATTTTACAATATTGTCTGATAAATCTCCTTTGTAGTTCAATGCTGCCAGTCCAGCCCACGGGCCCTGCGATCAGCCTCGAGCTGGATGTAGACGATGGAGAGGTAGAAAATTATGAGGTACGTATTTGGATGCTTTATTATTTTGTCTGTTGTATGCAGACTCCGATTCTTCTGGTTGTGCTGATGTTCTTATCCCTCAGGCCCTCCTGAACCTTGCTGAGCGTCTGGGAGAAGCCAAACTCCGAGGGCTGACCAAGGGAGACATTGAACAGCTTCCCTCCTATCGGTTCAATCCGAATAACCATCAGTCAGAGCAAACACTGTGAGTGCCTTCCACAACCACCGGGTCATCACTATGCTTAGGGGGAAAATATTGTTATTGAGTTTTAGCTCAGTTAGCTGAGACAGAAGTGTGTTTAATGTCCTAATTCTTGTAGACATATTTCTCAGTGCATAAGAAACGGAGCATATTTTCCTACAGATGGAGCAAATGCACAATGTGACACAGTAGACAGTCTCACAATACAATGCAACCCTTTTTAAACATACCCATTTCAGTGAACAACATGGTCTCTTGAAAATAGATTTTTGACTGACTGATGTAGACATTTACTGTCCAGCCTAGATCTGTGGTATATGTGTCAACAAATGTATTGTTTCCGTGCTTTGCATGATCATACCTATTGTGTGACAGGTGTGTGGTGTGCATGAGTGATTTTGAGTCCCGCCAGCTGTTGCGAGTCCTGCCATGCAGCCACGAGTTCCATGGGAAGTGTGTTGACAAGTGGCTGAGGGTAAGTTTATACCCATTCCAGTTGATTACAGTATTGTTTTCATGTTTTGCTATGGGACTCAAATCAAAATGTACGTCATATTTTTAGAAAGTGGCCAGGGAGTGCTCAAACAGAGAAAATCCCATTGGTTTGTTTTGCCTAAAGCCTTTGTCTGAGTTGGGTTATTAGGATAAATTGTACTATGAGAGGAGTGGCTCTAAAACCTAACTGTTCCCTCTGTCTTCAGGCCAACAGAACATGTCCTATTTGTCGGGCCGATGCCTCGGAGGTCCAAAGAGACTCAGAGTGACCACATGACGGTGACACTCTGCCATTGTTCATCACACACATTCAGTACTGCCTGCTCCTCATGTAATAATACACGTGCGTGCTTGTATACACACACACAAACACGCACACATATATATATATACACACACATCCCATTCTTTGCTTGTTGTGCAGCACCTGCTCAGCTCATTTTTGCATACATGCTGGTCCTCATCTTTCAGTCAATGGCCCACCATCCTGCAGTGGTGCGTGTGTGTCTGTGTGTGTGTATGTGCGTGCGTGTGGCAGATTTTTAGATATCCTGGGGCATGCCTGAGTTTCTGATGTGTATTAGACAAGAGTAACATCTAAGAGTTTTTTCGGTCGAGTGACTGACTTCCTGTTTGTACGTTTATGCACTGTATGTCTGTATGCATACTCTGTGTGTATGTATGTTTTAGACTTAAAACCTTTTCTCTAGTTTGACACTAAGGGTCCATGCTGTCACTATACTTTTTATTTGCTTATTTAATCCATTTTTTGGCAAAATTATTGTTATTGTTAATATTAATATTATTATTATATTATTATTCAACAGTTATAGGTGATTGTATCCTACCTGGCTGTTACCTCATCATTCCGGTTTTGGTTATATTTGATTATAAGCGCTTTGCAGCCCTACTTTGAAACTAAGCACACTATGTATTTTTCTTTTTTCTTTTATTTGCAAAAAATAAGTTTGTGACTTTGCAGTGGCACATGCGTTCCATAAATACATATATGAACTGTATAAATCTATCTGTATACCAAATAAAAAGCTTGATATTAACTTTTTAAACTTTGCAGTTTGTATATTTCTGTACATTGGTACTTTTTTTTTTTACTGTGATTGCAAGAGAATCTAAATTTAACAGTTAGATAATGTATAAAATTACATTTCAATCCAGTAAATTCAACACTGAATTTCTACTGAATTAACACTATTGTGCTTTGATTCTTGCAGTTTAATTTACATCTGGTTGTTGCTTGTGATACCTTATATGGCATTCAGTTTCACTGGAAAAAGAGACATTATTTTACTGCAAAAACCTCATTCTAAGACTTATTTAACCGAATAAATAAAACCTCACTGAATTCAGTGTCTGTGTAGGTTCTCAGTCATTCAGGTCATGGTAACTTGAAAAAGAGAAGTACTGGATGTTTGCAGGCAACTGGACTTGGTTAGGTTAGAAGACGACACTTCACCTCTGCACGCGGTTAACTCGTTTCACCTGCTGAATTCAATCCATACTGAGACATCAAGCCACTCGTGATCAGAAAGGTCCTGAATCAGGTGAGAACTCATGATGTGCCTATCTTTTACACTTTAGCGCCTCTCTCAGGTAACCATGATAAACATAACAAAAAACAAACATAATTCTTGTGGCATTTATTAAAATTGATTGTTTCAGATTTTGCTCAGGCGGTGTAGCAGCTTCAATCTGCCACTAGGCGGTGCCACTGCTCTTTTAGAGTACCGTCACAACACTTCGGATGAAGTCCTTGAGTTAAGAAGAAAAAGAAAGCTTTATTTTGTCATTGACACAGTTCACTTATACAGAACACTACACAACTCAATTTGGTCTCTTCTTTTAACCCATCATACACATGTGTGAGCAGTGGGCTGCCATATACACAGTACACACAGGTCAAGGCACTCGAGGGCCCAGGATGGTGCTGAAAGCGGGATTTGAATGTTGCATGCATATGTATGTCTGTATGCATACTCTGAGCTATGCTTCGTGTTCTCTAATACAGCTCTGTGTTCTGTGTATAATTATGTCTGTAGTGTTTTCTTTGGATCTGTGCCATTGACAAATGACAGAAAACATTCCTCGTGGGTTCCACCTGAAGCTGGGATGAGTATAACATAATTATATATCATAATAATATCATAATTATAGTACTATAATTATTCTATTATAGTATTGGTGGTGTGTTCCTTTAAAGGAAAACCCCACCATTTTATGATTTTTGACAGTTAAACAAGTGATTCAAATTGTTGTTGTGACAGTGAAGGCAGTGCCTGGTTCTTGATTATCAAAGTATTGTATACTTAGATATTTTATAAACATATGAAATATATATTTTATACTTTCCTTCTGTGACTTTGCAATTCTTGTCCTCTTCATGCACAGTCCTGTATTTTCTATTTTAATTCTCCTTTCCAGTTCTCCACGGTTGTTGCTGTTTTTCAGTGTTCTTTCTCTCGTCATGTTTTTTCGACATATTTCCTTCCACCCCCTTATTCTCCTTTACCACCCACTACTTCAGCTGTCTTCCACTGCTGAGCGGTGAAGTAGAAATGATATGGGTTTTCTGCCTTAAACTGTCTTCCCAGTTATTCAACTTAAGGAACAAACATTGTTGGCCTTTTCTTGCTTTCTCCTGTGTCTGTTTTTTTTAGACACTGGCCAGTTCTTGATGGCAGCAACCTCATCATGATGTCTTGAAGTTGCTTTTGTCCAGACGTCCACAGATAAGTACAATAATTGATTGCAATCACATGCAAAGAAAGCTCATTCATTTTCATTCTGTCCTCTGTCTGATGCCTGTGTGAGGACGAGAGAGGCTTTTACACCGCTCTCTGAGTCTCTGCTCTGCTTCTCATGGCAGCCTACACTTTTAATGTGTAAATCTAACAGTGTGTGTATGTTGTGCAGACTGACCAGAGCTGACAGGGTACATGGATTCTCCATTGTGTTGAATTGCAAAAAAAAAAAAAAAACACACTGCACTGAGCCCTACCTTTTTTGTTATTTTCACACACACATGCACGCACACACTGTCTCATGTTCTAATCTTTGTCACTGACGTCACTGCACTGTGAGGTGCTGACGTGCATGTGAACTTCAAACTTCGAAGATTGTATAATATTTATATCATAGGGAATTCCTCTATCAAGTCCTTGGTGGCCGCTGGTCAAATCATCATGTTCTGAGCTGAGGCCATTAGCGCCACTCTCGGGACATGAGGTGTTTGTGTGTGAGAGAGACAGTGGAGTGCAGACATAATGAGGAGGAGAAATGAAGAAGACAGAAAAAGAGAGGCAGAACTGGGATGTGTGGCTGTGGATTGGTGGAGAGGTTGTCATCGAGACGTAATGTCAGGTGAAGGATTTGACAAATGTAGTCAGCGAGGAGGTGAGCTTGAAGGCAGAGTACATAACGTGTTTGTGACATATACAGTGTGCCATATACTGGACACCCAGTGCACGCACACAGTAAACATGGACAGCAGGACCCTCTGGTTGTCTTCCCAGTCTGCTGGATAATTCCCTCTCTAGGGAGCTGGTCTGAACACAAAGTCAAAGAAAACACTCTCAGTGTGGTTAGATTACACACACACACAGTCAGAAACACACAAGATACACAGGGTTGCAATGAAAGTGAGTTATACATTATTGTTGATGATGCTTGGATTTAAGAGACATCAGCCATCTGTTTTCTTTTGTTCTGCCCCCTTTGGTTATTAGTTAGAGCCTTCATGGTTACGTTGTTTTATCAGTTTTGTCCACAGATTAAAGACACAGAAAGATGCATCTGATGCCAGCTGGTTTGATGATTTGTCTAGGGGTCATTTGTTTGCTTCTTGGCTTTATGCCTTCTCATGGCAAGATGTCAGATCAGGTCATAGATGTGAAATTCATTGCTGTATTTAAGTTTTATGACTAAGGCAAAGTCTGAGGCAGCGAAAATGGAAAAGTATTAGGTTTTGCTAAAGGAGGGTTGCAAGGAGGTCAAAATGGCAAATGGGCTAATATGAGACATACAGTATATGAGGTCTAGGTTGTTTTGGTGTAACTGGAGGAGCTAGATAGAGGTTTGTGATGTTTATAATAAGATAAGATATAAAAAGGAGCAACAGACCCAAAGATTTTTTATACCATTGTTTTAAATGCATAATTAAATACGTGTTTTCTTTATCATAGCACCACATGCAGATAATTTGATTGGTGATTTGTTGATTCCATCAACCTCCAGCTCAGTGAAGATTAACAATACTAATTAAAAAATAAAAGGAACATGCAATATAAAAAAATATCTATAAATATCAACATCCACTGAATACTTGTGTTTGTGAGTCTGTTTTTACGTGCTCGGAGTAACAAGTGCCAGAATCACCGTCTGAAAAGGAATTTATGCTTTTTTGTGGGTTTGTTTATAAACTCTTGCTTGCCTTTAAGCGGAATCTGTCTGTGCATTGTTGTGCATGTGACTGTACTCTCCTGCATCTGTGTGTGTTTGTTGCGGTTGTATGTAGATGTGTCATTTAAGGGCAACGTTTGGCTGCAGGCAACGCTGCAGCCTGAGGTCAGGTGTGCTGAGGTCAACTTGTGCACATTGTGAAATAACACTGCAGTATGCAGACATCCCAGTCTCAAAGTTAACACTGAAACAAACAGTCAGATATTTTAGGGAGTATGTTGTCTCCTTGCTGTCTGTTTACAGATCTCTTCAGTCGAGTTCATTTTGAGGTCTGAGCTGTCAAAGATGCTCTGAACTCAACTGAAGATTACTTTCCTTTCCTGGAGCTTCTTGAGGTTTGACCATCTGTTGCACATTTACTGTCCAACCACTGAAAATTTCCTAAAGGCGAAAATGTTTTTGAAACATTTGCTGCTACTCATCTTTTTTTTTTCTTCAGTTAGCCATGAGCGATTAACCATTCCACTAATGTGGACAGATCCAGTAGCTGCTACTGAATCCAAGTCTTCTACACTCCAGTATAGAAGACTTTATTATTCATGAGTGTCCATGTTCATGTGAGTGCACCTGGAAATATAAAATGTAAAGCCACACCTGCATTTCATGAAGAGACTTTTGACAAAAGCATTTTTAAATTTTTGTAAGATCCACACAAGTCTTACATCTTTTCTAATTGCATTTGAAATATGCTTCTATGGATTTAATGGACAATTTCAATCACTGAAATTTCCATTATCTTGCTTGCTCGACTCCTGGCAGGGTGTGTGACTGTGACACAGGAACATGCTGGATTGTGTAGCGCTGTCATATTTCTTCTGCAGCGTATGTGTGTGTGGGTCCATGCCTGTCAGATTGCTGTTGCTTATTTCTTATGTACAGTGCTGATTTCTTGGCCTGCAGTAAAGATGACATGTGAGGCTTTGTGCAGAGGAGAGCTGCCATGGAGAAAGAGCAGCCATGCATGTACACACCATCCTGCACACCCTGAGCCTTTTATGGACATTTTAAAATTTGATAAACCGGCATTCTTGCATTTGTATGGTTGAAATCATGGCCGCTCAGCATCAACAAAGGAAACGCAGCCTTCTGTGGTTTCCAATACAAGTGGTTATAAGGCAGAAGTATTCAGATTACGTTATACTTATTGAAGATACAATCCTGAAACTGAGAACATACTTGTGGCTGTTTGGGGACGTGCTTCTATTTCGGCAGTTGCCGTAGGAACATTTAACTGAGATCAGCCAATGATTTCAACATTGTCTGTCTCTCAGTGGGGTTTTATATGCCTGTTTGGTTAAAGAGAGATTAGAGGAGAATGGCAGGGTGTGTGAAGGACTTGAGAAGAAAGCATAAGATGTAGGAAGTGGAAACAACAAGCCTTAGAGTACAAACAGAGACGGTGCGAAACAAATCACAACAGAAAAAAATCAGTCAGAGATAAAGCTTGATGATGATCTGCGCGATCACATTGTACAGATTGTGTTCCACTGGAGCAGCATTGAACAGCTGTGACAGGCTACCAGCCAGGAACATAGAAAGTCCCATCTCATACCATCAGCCCAAGACACAAATATCCCCCAGTGAAATGAATTTATGATAAGATTAAAGAAGCGGGGGCATTGGCCACTTCACCAGAGCACACTGTCTGTGACTATTCTGCCTGAAGGCAAACAAACACACAGTTAGAAGACAGGGAGGATTGTGAGGAGGCTTTTTCAACGATGAACTGAACAAACATAATCTATTCAAATGATACACAATATGATGATACAGCTGTTGGAAAACATATGCAGATGCAGTGATGTGTCTTGGTAGAAGGATTGTGTGGAGAAGAACAGAGTGGTTTATGAAAGAGTGGCTTGGCTCTGGTAGACATCAGACATCAAGGTGATATTAAGTGCCTTCTTCCATCTATTCTTTTTTGGCTTTAATTTTCATTCCTTCTTTCTTGTCTGTCATTTTTAATTTTTTGTTGCACAAGGAAAAAAGTTTCCTTGTTATTGGCATTTTTTTGAAAAAACATTTTTTGTTTTTGTTTTTATTCATTGTAATTTGTGAAAAAAGCGTGCATTTTCTCACAGGTCAAAAATCTGAAAAAAACTTAAGGGGTTAGTATGTCAAAAATGTCCAAAAACGGCCAAAAATTTAAAGTGGAAATAACGCGCCAGAATGGCAGGAAATAGCATTTAAACACCCCCCAGAATGATATTTCGATGATTAGACGCCAGAAAACTTCAATTTTGCACAGGTCAAAAATCTGAAAAAAAAACGTAAAGGGTTAGTATGTCGAAAATGTCCAAAAACGGCCAAAAATTAAAAGTGGAA